>QANY01003195.1:1147962-1391973 GCA_003255025.1 Datisca glomerata
CCCCCCCCCCCCCCCAAAAAAAGAAGCAAAAGTTAATGTGGGCGTGTTGATTTAATGTTATGAAGCAATATGGTAGTTAATTGAACTCTTTATGGGTATATTATTAATTAACATATCTCTGGTTATAACAATGTTGCGTATTATTAATTATAGATTATACCATCATATTCTGAAATTTTTACAGATTGTAAGATCATTTGTCATCTCCATGTTAAAGGATTATCCACAGTTCTAATCATTTGCAATTGTAATATATAGGTCTGGCTTTAAAATTTGTGTACTTCATTTTTGATCATCAGTAACACAACTAATGTTATTAATGTTACACATGGACAATTAATCTTAGTTATGCCTTTCCGTTTCTTCAGTAACAGAACTAATTTTAAGATATATTTGCTTGTTGTCCAAAAGTTATGTTTCATATTTATTTAGTTGATTATTTGCTTTATTTCAGGAAATTGATAAATTTTCTCATATGGACATTGCAAAGGAAATTTTTTTGGATGCAAAGACAGATTATCCAAACAACATGTAACGCTATGGTACTCTATTCTCTTATTTCTATTCTCGTATTAACATCTCTTTTTCCCTTTTTCTACATTATTGTAAGTTTTATGGTACATGTCTAGAGGTATATTTTATTTCTCATTCTCTCTTAGGTTCGGTTGGATGAGTGTTGTTATGAGAACCTCTTTAAATGAAAAAGATAGAAAATGGGAGAAACTAGAGGAATTTTGTTTTTCTGTGTGACTAAAGCCAAAAAATTCCATGGAATTTTGGTTAGAATCCTTATCAATGCAATTGATTTTGTTTCTATCATAATCGGTTTTACTAATTTACAGTGTGAAATTAGGCCATTTTCCAATAAAACTTTACAATGAGTCTGGTTCAATCCATTAGTAGTGCCATCATGTTTATACTGCTTATTTGTTTAGTCAATTTTCTATTTCCTTTAATGTGTTAGTACTTGGTTGATGATTACATGGAAGGATCCAACCAAACATACTTCTTCATTCTGCTGATAAATTCTTTGGCATGTTTAATTCTTGTTGCTTGCGACAAGGTATTATTATTATCTTTATTATACATGCTGAAGAGTTCATAACATCAATGGCAGGTTATACTTGATGTAGATGGGTTATAGGTGATTGTACATTCTGAAGAGATCACTTTATATTTCTTATAGCCTCTAAATGTTGAGTGATATCATTTTTTGTGCTTAATTTCATAACTATAGTTCTTGCTTTTTACATGGATGTATATGTATTAATGTTGCATTTAGAGATTTGAGTGTTCTATTTTCCCTTGGTAGGTAAGCTATAAAATTGGAGACTAACAAGATGGAGGCTCCTATTGCAGGGCTTGCTCCAACATTAGAAACTTTAATTTGTATCTGTGGGTGACCAGTGGAGGAAAGCTTCGTGGAAGATTAAGGTGAGAGACATTATAAAAAATGACACAACAGTTCATAAAGCTTCAATATTGGAAGTCATATTAGAAGACTTCCATATCACTACAAGAAAATCCTTTAGTTATTACATTGAAGTATACCTGGAGGCCTGCCAACTCCCCTTCCTCCCACATCCAATGGCCCAAGATCTACATAACTTAAGTGGTCTGGTTATAAAATTTATTTAGATGTAGGCTTATACTAGAGCTTAATCATTTCTTTAGGATGTGTTACTTTACTTGTTCTATGAAAAAATTAATATGTAATTGTCATTTTGAGGTATGATTCTTAGTAGAATATTATGCAATAATTTTGAGTAATTAAATAAAATGATGTGATTTCGATAGATTGTGATATTGTCAAAAAATATGTATTTTTCAATGTAATCCTTATACTTCCATGCAATTCATATTTGTACAATTATAAGTATAAGTAATAAAAAAAAGTTATAAAAAGTATTTAATAACATTAACAAAATAATAATGAAAAATGTTATGAAAGATCTATGATAGTATTTATAAAGCTCTATGAAAGACCTACAATAGCATTTATTAAATACTGTAAAAGACCTATTTCAGCATTTATAAAATGTTATGAAAGACTTTTTAATTATGAAAGGCTTTTCATAGAGTTTTTTAAACGCTATGAAAAGTATTTGATAGCGTTTAAAATCACTATAAAAAGCTTTTTATAACATTTAAAAAAATGGTATCATAGGCTTATTTATAGAGTTTAAAAAATGATATCATAGGTAGCAGACTTTAATAACGGCGTTATAGATAGCGTTTTCAGAAATGCTATCGAAACCCTATGATAGCCTTTTTTTGGCCGCTATCGTAGCCTTTTTATTGTAGTGATGCATGCTTAACTGTCTAAATAATACACAAAGGGCTCTAGCATGCATATGAGGAGTTGGGGATATGTATTTGCTATTCTATCTTGCCCTACGGTCTCTGCATTATCGGAAAAAAAAAGGCTCATATTTTTTTGAGATTCGAAAAGAAGGGAAAGCTAATACTATATACATATTTCCCTATGACATTTTCTACATTATTATCTCATTAGAAACTCTAGTCTCACAGGTTGTTCATGATTTTATTGGGAGTTTATCATTCTTTGTCAGTGAGAATAAAGATTTATTTTCCACGAGAATTTTGCTGCCAATAGATGCATTATTATGTTGACAAGAATTGTGACAAGAGCGGGACCAGAAGCTTGTTGGGTTTTGTATGCTACAAAAATGTGAAGAAGATGCTCTAAGGCGTTGATATTCCATGAAGTACAAAAATCGTCTATTTACATGTCGCCAATGTCAACCACCTTCATAACTTACTCTTCGAACTAAAAGGACTTGAAGCAACATATCAACACGCCATGCACGACTGGATTTGAAAGTAATCAAGTTATTGTTGATAATATTGGCTCTCATGGAATCCAAGGTTAAAAGAATTAGTGACTCTATCCCTACATTACTATTTTCACCTTGGCAATGTGCCAGCCAAAAGTTCAAGGAACATGGACTAACCCAACCACATGGTTACTTTAAGATGTCGAGGTGATAGTCGTATTCACATAGATATAGAGACAGAGATATTCACAGCCACATTGTTTTTCCCAATACCTGGAAGTTCTTATAGACCAATAATAGACAAATAGGCCCCTTGCATGATAAATGGTATAATGGAGCTTAACTCATCTTATACACGAATAAGGTATTTTAAGGAAAAGATAAAGAAAAGAGCTAGAAATTTCAACATGAGCTTGAAAGGTTTGCTCACAACTAGTAGAAAGATTCTACTTAACATTATTCAATGGGCTCACAACCTATCCTTAAGATGTGATATTAAGGAGAACCTGCCCAGAGATGATACCAATGCAGACTTGACTGGATGTGATGATAAGGTGGATTTTCCTATATGCGATATTGAGGCAGACTTGCCTGAATGTAAAGATATTGTAGCGTAAAGAGATTATATTGGATAGTTAGAAAATTGATTACTCCAAAGCCATTCTAATTTTTTTATTACGCAATGTAAATAGAATAGTCAAAGAAAAAATGATTACTCCAAAGCACCTGACCTGATTAAGTAATGTAAAGAAAATGCAATCAAATGTTATGGCATCACTAGTCACTCAAAAATCATTAAAATACATGAGGATATTGATTACAATGATGCATTTAATAATACCATGTGAGAACGTGCAAACCAGCGTACAACCTTCTCCCATATGCTCATGACCAACTATTATAGCACTCGTAACAGTGCCTCCCAACGTCCTTATCTTTCTAGATTCCCATATGCATGCGAGCAACAGTTATACCAGTAAAAACATTCATGGATTGGTCTCAAGCTCATCGTCTGGCTTAATGACGGGTCAGGAAATCTTGAGAAAATATTCTCATAGAGTTGATTTCATATTTCGAAGTGGGGATAACATGATGAGACTTTCATGATACTAAACATTAATAAGAATTCATAGCAGAAGGCACATGTGGCATACTAAACAGTCAAGATTTCATCATCTAAGGCGTCGTCTTACTCTTATACTTCAGTATTATACTTGAGAACTTGCTCGGTTCCTAAAAACAATTATTGCTATATGGGCTTCAACGCCACCTGGTTCCTAAAAAATGTTATGAAAAGGGTTTTCAGTCACCTCTAAGTGCATCTGCAAACCATTTAGAGGAAATACTTTTATGTTGGTTCTGCACACCCGTGGTAACATAAAAATTACCAAGCTTGATGCCTCAAGCAGAGAATTTCAAATTAATTGCTAGTTCGGTGATGTCAAAATCACTATAGCTGGTTGGGTTGACAGTTTTCCTTTATGTGAACCCGAGGTAACGGCAAAACTTCCACATGGAGTGATTTAGGACTGTTGAGTGAAAATCACCACTAAGTGTACTCAAGGTAACGATAAAATTATCATGTGGGGCGACATAGGATCCTTGAGCAAAATCACCGCTAAGTGCACGCAAGGTAACGATAAAACATTACCATGATGGGTGACTTAAGACCAAAATCAATCGCCCTTAAGCGTGCCTATGACAGGTGGCTTAAGACCAAAATCAATCGCCCTTAAGCGTGCCTATGACAGGTGGCTTAGGTATTCACATATACATGTACCTTTTTAGGCAGTACCATATCATTTTCATATATATGCACCTTCAAAGATCGAATCACTTGAGGGTGACAAACCCTTAGAACAAGCTTCTTGGCTAGTATCGAATTGGTCTATGTAAGTCTCTGCACTTCTAGCAATGAGTATAAGTTATACATATCACCTAAGGGTGACAATCAAATGAATAATCAAATGAATCACTAACAGGTAACAAATATTTTATTTACTTGGGAAGTCATGCCCTTATTATTATGTTTATCATTGAATGTGTATCTATGTTACTTATTTGGAATTCCAAATGATATTACTAGATGTTATTTTATCTCCACTAGTTGACAGGGGTGAACAAAAAATGGTCAGTTCTTTAAGTCCTTGTGGTTTTGTTTGGTTCAGCTCCAAAAATTTTAAGTTTTTGAACTGAATCGAACCAAACCGAACTGAAACTTATAAAGTAAAATGACGTCATTTTATACCCCTTTATCTATTTCACATCTAGTACCTTCTATACCACGGCGTTTTGATCTGACCATCAATGTATAAGCTAAAAATATTAAGGGTAGGTTTTCATTTGCATTTTTCTTTTCTTTTCAATCTTCGCAGACCATTACCATTTTCATTTCTCCTTCCTCGCCTTAGGTTTCCACTTCCAGGAATTCCCATTCACTCTCCAAGTTCTCCTTCTCCTTCCTTGACTTTCTCCTTCCTTGGCTATCTCCTTCCTCGGCGGCATTTAGATTTCTTGTTGTTTTCTTGGCAGAGCAATAAGCTTCATCGAGGGTAAGTTTCATCTATGGTTCAATTAGTTTCATCTATGGTTCAATTAGTTTCATCTCTGGTAACTTCAACGAGAGAAATTGATTTCTTGTTGTTCTCTTTGCAGAGTAATTACTTGTAGTAAGTAATTTGTTTTCTTTAGGTCTTCTCGATTTATGTCTGAGTGTCTAAGATTCTGATTAGTTTTCGGTTTTATCGATTTCTATCTTGTACACTAAAGGTAGTTTTGGGTCTTATATCGATTTATGTCTTGTATAGTTAAGGTAGTTTTAGTTTTGATTTTTCTATCAATATATGCTTCTGTACTAATTAGTTTTTACCTTTTGCTTGTGTCTCTGCTTCTGTATAGAATAGTTGAATTTACCTTTTCTATACTGGTTGGTTGGTTGTATACTAGTTGGTTAGTTCTTAGTTGTATACTGATTGATATTGCTTGTACACTGATTAGTTTTGTGTTAGTTTTTCTATTTGTTTTGTTTTAATTTTTCTATGTTGATTAGTATGATTTGTTTTGTTGTCTCATTACTAGATGTATAATGTTGAAACAGAAGATGCGGATGGTAGTGCAATAAAAACTTATGCAAATTCCTCATTGCTACCAAGACATAATTCAGGTAAGAGAAAAACTAATCGAGAGGCTTCTGAAGTTTGGAATGATTTTACCAAAATTGAAACTGGTGATTCTGATAATGAGAAAGCTAGTTGTAACCATTGTAAATGTGTTTTATCATGTCCCAGTGCTAATGACACTTCTAGTTTGCGGACTCACTTGAAAGATGCAAGAAAACCCCTAAAATGTTTGTTGACCCAAAGCAAAAAACATTAGTTGTTACTAATAATACTATTAGTAGTGAGGGATTACGTGGAAATACTTGTACAATATCTAGCATGTCTTTTAATGCTGAGAAGATGTATGATGTTGCTTGCTAGAATGATCATCAATAATGAATTATCATTTAAAGTGGTAGAGGGTGAAGGGTTTCGTGAGTTTTTCAGATGATGCAACCTAAGTAGGGGTGTGTACGGGATGAGACAAGATGATTTTTAGGGTTTTTTATCCCGTCTAGATCGGGACAGAATAATTTATTTTCAGTCCCGTCCTGTCCTGTCTTGAAGGGAAAAACTAAGCGGGACGCGACAGGACGAGTATTTTGGGTAAAAATTTTAAGGGTTAAAAATTAAAATTGGTTTAAAGTTCTAAAGATTAAAAAGTTAAAAAGTTAAAAAATAAAGATTTAAAATTGAAAACATAAGGGTTAGAATTAAAAAATAAAGGTCAAATTTTAAATATATATATATAAATTTTAGACCATTTATAAAGAAATTGAGATGGGATGGGACAAGTCGGGACCGTGTCCCATCTCGTCCCGAACAGGACAACAAAATTTTGTCTCATCCCGTCCCGCCAAGAGTAAAAATCTTGTCCCGTCCCATTCGATTTGGGACGTGATGGGTTCTCGAGATGGATGCACACCCCTAAACCTAAGTTTGTTATTCCCTCTAGGATGACTGTTGCTAGAGCTTGCTTTATAGTCTTTATGTGGGAGAAAGAAAAATTGAAAAAGGCTTTCTCAAGTAAAAATAAGAGGTTGTGTCTTACCACTGATACTTGGACATCAGTGCAAAATCTTAGTTACATGGTACTCACTGCACATTTTATTGATGATGATTGGAAATTACATAAAAGGATTATTAATTTTTATCTAATTGCTAATCATAAGGGGGACTTGATTGGTATGGCTATTGAGAATTGTTTGCTTGATTAGGGTATTGAAAGGGTTTTCACAATCAGTGTTGATAATGCAAGCGCCAATGATGGCACAATTAATTATTTGATAAAGACGATTAGAAATTGGAATAGACATGTGTTGGATGGGGAATTTATGCATGTTAGTTGTTGCGCACATATTTTGAACTTTATCGTGTAGGATAGTTTAAAGGACCTCCATGACTCCATCATTCAAATCTACAATACGGTGAAATACGTGAGGTCTTCTCCTTCTTGATTTCAAAAGTTTAAGACTTGTATTAAGGCTGCAAAAATAACTGTAAGTAGTATAGTTTCTCTAGATGTTACCACCATATGGAATTCCACTTAGTTAGAGGTGACTAAAAGTATCAAAAGGCATTTGAGAGACTTGGAGAGCAAGATGCACATTATTTGATGGAACTCCATGGATATGAGAAGAAACTTGGTCCTTTCGAGGATGAGAATTGGGATAATGCTCGTGTATTTATCAAGTTTTTAAAAGTTTTCTATGAAGTAACATTGAGGATTTCTAGTTCTTTAAGTGTTACCGCGAATAGATATTTTAATGAGGTTTGTTTGATTGAAAGCATTATCCGAACTTATTCCTCATTTAACAATTTTTTTAAATGGAAAGTAGTATGAGAGCCAAGTATGACAAACATTGGGGAGGGTCTGAAAAGGTAAACCATATGTTGTATGTGGTTGTGTTTCTTGATCCACGTTATAAAATGAGATATGTCCAATGTTATGATGAAGTTTTGTATGAGCGTGATGTTGCAGCTGATATGAAAAAGAAAGTGGTGTCCACTTTGGAGAGATTGTATGAGAAGTACAAAGCCAAATTTAAGGTTGATTGGAAACAAGAAGTGCAAAATGTTGAACAATCATCATTATCAATTGAAAATGAAGTTGGAGTTGATGATGACATTCAAAAACCATTTAATATTGATGTGAGATTTGATAAGGCCATGTCTGAGGAAGATAACTTGGAGATTAAGAATGAGATCGAGAGATACTTGTTAGAGCCTTGTTTGAAACAGGATGAGAGTTTTGATATTCTTAATTGGTGGAAAGTAAACTCTTCAAGATACAAGGTCCTCAACTTTATAGCTAGAGATGTCTTGGCAATTCATATCTCCACAGTTGCATCTGAGTCGGCCTTTAGTATTGATGGTCGTATAGTGTATCTGATCTGCATTTCATTGGCTCCAAAAACAGTTGAAGTTCTTATTTGTGTAAAAAATTGGATCATGAGTAAACTTGTGAATATTATTAATCCCAATCAGATAATACAAGAATGCGTTGAATTTGATGAATGTAACTTAGTTTTTGTGTTATTTATAACATTTTTTTCTTAAAAACAATATATTCTACATGCGTAATTTTTTCATGATTTTTTTAAAAGAGTATGCTAAGTCTGGGATTATGAAGGTATGATCTTGTGTTGGTGGACATGATTGGAGATTGAAGATTGAAGAACCTTTATTTTTAGTTTGTCATTTTAGTTTGCATTTTTCTTTGTGACAATGTTGTCTTTTAATGGATTGAAGAACTCTTTATTTGTGTTATGTTGTAACTAGTATTATTGTGAGAATGACATTCTTAGAATGCTGGAAAAAAATTTTGTGTGATTTATGATGAATTTGTTATTGTTTTATTAGATTCATGTGACTTATGATGATTTTGTTATTGTTTTAGGGTGATTTGTGATAAATTTGTGTGATTCTCTAGATTTTAGGTTGAGAAAGTTCTAGATTTTATTATTTTATGTTGAGTTTTTTATGGGAAAAAACTGTATAACATGTGCCACTGAACCGAAACTCACGGTTTGGTTCGATTCTTTTGACATTCACGGTTTGGTTTGATTCTTTTGACATTCACAACTAAACTGAAACTTTCAGTTCGGTTTGATTTTAAGCTAGTAACTGAACTGAACCGTGTTCACCCATACTAGTTGAGATTATGAACACATTATCAAATATTATCATTCAATACAAATAAAGGGTCAATGACATATGCCTACTTGATACTATCAATCATCATACCACATGGATATTTAAATATGTTCCAAGCACGCACTTGTAACATCTACTATCATACATGTCTAATTGCATTAATGTCATATTTGAAAGCTCATGTTTTCCATTAAGCATTATGGCATATGCTTCTAACATGCGTATTTGTCATCAAACCACTTCTTGATGAGTTCCACCCTGGTTAGTTTTCTCTTAGGTGTGATGTTATCTTGATATTATGATGCATTGACCAAGCTACTCATTGACAAAAATCCTCTTTGATGAGTTCTCATTTGATCAGTTCTCTCAGATTGTTAATATCAAGAGGTGATGGTATGTTTATTCATGACCATGATAAACTATCTCTAATAATGTTGAATATGGACACGTTATTGAGTTTTATCTACCATATACATGCACGATATGGTCATAAAAATGTCACTTGGCTCTACTTACTTGTCATGATACATGTGTATTTAAAAATACATTGTCAACATGCATTAGATACATTTATTGTCATGTTTATTCTCTCACGTTAACATTAAACATAAGGTTGTGCGTTGCTAGTATATACTTTTCAGCTAGTCATTCTGCAGTAATGCCGCCATGGTAAAACTTTTTATTGAGAGAGACTCGTCGTAGCCAACAACTCCTTGCATCTCCTATTGGAGGCTACATGAAAACAATTAGTACATCACCATATGTATCTGGGGGCTACAACAACAAAGATGAGCCTACATGATTGATTCAGTGAAAAACACCCTCCATCATAGTTGACCATCTTACAATTCAGTGGTTTTATCAAGGAAGATCACATCATGCACATAGACTATTTACAAGTTCAACTGCTAGCATTTGAACTTGTACAGTGGACTAATGTTACATGGATTTTCGCCTCTACCATACCCTCTAGGTCCACCCGCTATAGTTGAACCCGATGTGATTATTTATCCATAACCATCAATCAAGTGACAAGATTTAGATGGACTCTTACTGCTTTGAGAATGACTTGGAGGCACTTATTTTGGTAGGATTAGGATGAGTTTCGTCGTGTCGATTCACTGTCATGACCTACTCAGTTGGCTTTAGATGCTTTGTCCACTCATTCAAGATAAACCTAGAGACACGTGGCAACGTTCTATATGCTCGCCTCTAGATACACTTTGACATCTACATACATTAGAATCACTCATTGTTTACCATGGAGTAGTGTTTGCCCCTCACTCTCTATATAAAAAGGCTTGACACTCCTCTTGAAAGGGGCTAGACATATTTTACACTTGGGCACATTTTTCATAAAACATTCTCCCTCTCCCTTATACTCATGAAACTTTGTATGCACAATCATCATAGCTACCACCATGACTAATACTCCTTGGCAGCCCCAATGATGTGCTTTTACTGGAGGTTGTCACCGTCTAGGCTATTGAGAATGCTCATATTTTCTTCCACACTAGATTTTCACATTTTCAAGACTTCTCTGATAACTAGACGACTCCTCATTCATATATTTGATCAGGTCTGGAACCCACCTCTAAACAGTAAGTAACTCCTCATTATATTTTTGACACATTACATTATACTAAACCAAACATTCTTTTATTTTATAAGGAAAACACATTACTCGTTCATATATTTTAGTGCCCCTTGCATATTTTCAAATTTTTTAGAAAAATCGTTCCTTTTCTTATTAAAATATTATATTCTGAGCATCCTATATGAGCACCATAAAAATTGAAGTACTATTCGAAACTTCTTTACAACAACAGATTAGAATAAGGGGATAAGCTGCTGCGTGGATGATGCAATCACAGCCCATTATTATGTCCATAATTATTTCAAACTTTTGGCAGTTCAACATCAATAATAAATAAAAACAAATAAATAAACAACTCTTTCTTTCTCTCTCACTTTCCATTAATTTTTGTTCACTATTCTTCACATTCAATTAAAGATGTCATACGCATACACTCTCTTTTGCAATCCCATGTGAGCTGCTCTCCACTCCAACCATCCCACACCCTTCCATCACTTGTTCCAAGATTTTGCCTAATCATCTCCCACCATTCAATCCAAATATATTTTATGATCTGTTTGGCTAAATTTTAAATTAAAAATAATTTTATAATGATTAAATAATTAATTAAATAATATAAAAATATTTTATAAATTGATATTTAATAATTTAATAAAATAATTATAATATCATTGATCCCTTAAAATTTAATAAATTATTTCATGCGTGTAAAATTACTATTAAATTAATCTCACTTCTTAAATTTGTTTTCTTCATCGACTAAAAGATTTTCTTTCCTAACTCAATAGTCAATAGTGTGTTTTCGGTGGTTGAGTTATCTTGGACTTAGAAAAGGTAAAAACTATTTTCTTTTTGGATATTTTCCATGGAACTCCTGGAATTCTTCTAGCGTGGGTTCTAGGCAAAAAACAAAGATCAGTTCTTTTTCTGAACTGGGTTCTTCTAGATAAGAACTTCTTGTGGGTTTTCTGTGATTTTTTGGGGAAAAAGGTTTCAAATTGAAGATTAATTGATGTGGGGATGTGAGATTTTACAAAAATATGACATCTTTGAGTGGTTTAGGAATTGGGTTGAGCCTGGTTTTTGGGTGCCTCCTATTTGCTGTAGTTGCAGAGCTTTACTATCTCCTATGGTGGAAGAAGAGAACAATCAACACAGAGATTGAAGATGAATACAGCAACTACGCAAAAGAATTTCTTCATCTTATTTGTCGGAAAAAACCCTCTTCTGTACCAAACAGGGAAAAGAATCTAAGAGACGCAGTCTCCAATGGGCATGAAGAACAAGACCCAGAATTAGGCTCAAGCAAGGATTTTCTACTAAAAACATTTGGGGAAGAAAATGTAGAATCAGAACTAATGAGGCTGCACAATCTAGCTGGTCCACCAAGATTTCTCTTCACTATTAAAGAAGAAACAAGGGAAGATTTAGAATCTGAGGATAGAAGTAGAAAAGGGTCAAGGACAAGAAGCTTGAGTGACCTAATAATGGCGGTTGAAACTCCATTCTTAACTCCTTTGCCTTCTCCACCATTAAAGGCTTCACCTTTGAACCCTTTGGATGCATATAAGCATCATGGGCTTAATCCCCTTTTTGAAGTGTCAGTAGATGGAGAGTTGAGTAGGTTGAAATCATCTCCCCCACCAAAGTTCAAGTTTTTAAGGGATGCTGAAGAGAAATTGTACAGAAGACTGAAGGAAGAAGCTCAAAAAAAGGGTTTTAATTCTTCACAGATTCATCATTCAAGCTCTTCACAGGTACTTCCATTAGCTTCATCCCCTCCAGCACTTACACAACAGGACAAGAATCTCATTGTTCATTAGATCTACATGAATTGTTTGCTTTGATGGGTCTCTGTAATTCAATTCATCTGTTTATTCTTCAAGATGATTGCTTGTATATTCTTAATTAAGAAACTTTCTTCTTCTTTTTCATGGATCATCTGCAATTTAGTTGTTTGAAATCAGAAAATTGATGTTAAATTAATTAGCTTAAAGATTAGATTATTAGAAAATACTGCAATTCTCTTTTATTTTAAGGTAAAGTTTAGATGTTTTTCACACTACTAACGTTTAATCTTCATGTTTAAGCCAAAACCAAGAAGTGTTTTATGTTTATTTGCGTTAAGTAAGCATTTGTATGTTAATTAATGGGAAGATACTCATTTTCTAATGCTGCTTTGACATTGTAGAAGAGACTGATCCAATCTATGCATAGAAAAAGAAAAGGGATTGCTTAATTTTGCTTCATCTGCGGTAATCACATAATGGCTTACAGCTAATCTGCTCTACTATATTTCTTTTCAACAAAACTCTTCCTCTTTTCCTGTTCAAACTAAGCACTCTATTCTTTCTTTTGAATCTTAAAAAAATAATCTTACAGTGAACTCTTGAAAATTGAAAATATATACACATATCATTTCCATGATATGAAATAGTATTAAATTTTCAGTACTTTAAGAATACAGAAATTTTCGATTTTTTTCTAATGAAGTTACAAATTTTACTGGAATTGTAGTGACGTGGCTTGAACCTAAATCCTCTTACTAATAAGTATCAGGGTTTAATTATCTTTTCTAACGCTATGTTGTCCAAGAAATGATATCTCTATTTGAATTTAATCTACGCTCGTCAATTGATAACCTAAAAATTATGAGAAAATGTATCTTAAACTCAAGATATTTTGATACTTTGTTTAAATTAGATATTTTCATATATAATTTAATTATATGTATCAACATATACTATCAAATATCTAAATATTTCATGAAATAATAGTATGATATTTATTACTAACAACCTTATAATAGTAGTATGGCCAGTCAATATGCTTAACGGTTGGGTTTAGAGGAGACTTTAATGGTTGGGTTTAGAGGAGACTTCGGTAGTGAACAAAAAGGGGAGGTAAGTAGAAAATTAAACACAGGTGCCGACTGTTGAAAGGTCTATGCTCTATTACCTAAACAACAAGAAATGTCACTATTATCACGCAAATCAGCTAAAAGTATGTCCCCATCTTCAACTATCAATTCCTACTTCCTAATTTTGTCAAGAAAATTTGAAATTTTTCAAAACCTAAAGATCTAACTTTTCAAAATAAAAAGCAAAAATTTTCAAAACCTAAAAGACTAATTATATATATATATATATATATATATATATAAGGAAAAAAGGATAAGGTTTTTGAAAAGTTTATTTAAATTTTGAATTGGCAATGTTTGGATTGGAGGATAGAGGGAAAGAAAACAGAGCTTGGTTTTACTGAACATGGCTCCATGTGAGAACAAGACATACCTAGCCAGTGGTCCAAAAGGGAGGTCAATAAATTGGACCCCATTACATTATTATCTCAACCACAAAGATGCTTCCATTTTCATTTCTCTTTCTTTGGATTTTCTGGATTTTGACAAGTTGCTTCTATCAAATTAAATTTGGATATCAAAGTATAATGATTCAAGGGAACATAGCCAGAAAGTTCTATGTTATCATATTTATCACAAGTTCTATGTTATCATAGTTATTGCAAATGAAAATACATCAGATGAGGATGATTAGTTTTTGTAATTGGCTTTAGTTGAAAACAGAGTAAACTTTAGGTTAATCCAGGTTTGTAGAAATGAGATTAGCTTCCATCAGTTAAAATATGGTTAATTCAAGGATTTCAACTCATAAGAGTTAACTCAGTCGAAAACCTCAGCATGATCTCCTTAAAATCTAGGTATTAAAAAGAATAAACTAAGTGTTCTTAACTAGCAGGCAAATCCAGGAGATATGAAATAACATTTCAACACACTCTCTTAAGCCACCACATATCACAGTTGACTACGCGGCATTACAAATTTAGGCCGAACAATGCATCAAACAATAATCAAACTAAAGTGGCACAGAGACACAAACCGAAGTACATCGGCACCAAACAAGGGCTCAGTCAATCACTCCTTAAAAACATAGGTGTTAAAGAGATAAGAATTTAATCTTAACCAAACAGAATGAATAGACTCAAATGACACCTAAAAATATTTCGACAAATATCACATTAACTCAATTCTAAATTTGAAGTTGTAGACTAAAATGAATTTTCCCCAATAATTTATTAACAATTTGTTTGAATATAAATAAATTACTAAATATCTTTGTTGGAAACATTGTTCTACAGCCGCAACAACCATCTGGTGGGTACTCGACTGTACTTTATAGGACCAAAACTTACGTTTTACAACATGATATATAGATGTTGGTGTGTAAACTTAGGTCCAAAAATGGCTATAGAGATTCAAACCTAAGCATTGACCAACCAACCCTTAGAAACATTACACTATAATTTATTTCATAACGATAAAGATAATTTTGAGGAGGAAGGTTTATTGTAAAAGTTGTGGGTTTTGTCTTTGTCCCCACATCAATACCTAGCAATCATGCTCTAGTTTCTTATATAAATAGAACTTACCTCTCTTCATTTGTATTATATCAAATCTTATCAGATTTGTGTAGGGATACTAATTCTTCAAGATTTTATTTAGTATAATATTTGAGTTTGTGTGATTTGAAATATTTACAATTATTTTGTACTCTCGTGGTTAATTGTGCAATTCTTCTCATCTTTACTTGTGGACATAGGCATATTGTTTAACAATGTAATTTCTTTGTGTTCTACATTTTATTATTTTTTTTTACTAATTGCTTAAGGTTGTAGTCATAACAAGTGGTATCAAGTTGACGGTTCTATTTGAGTCTTATTATGGCAAAAAAATGTGAGATCGATAAGTTTGATGTGAAGAATGATTTTAGTCTTTGGTAGTTGAAGATGCGAGCCTCATTAGTTGAGCAAAACTTGCTTAAGCAACTGAAGGACAATGATGTTTTGCCGAAGAAATTGACTGTGAAGAAAAAGATGATCTCATGGAGCGTGCACTTGGTGCAATTAAATTATCACTGTCGGATAAGATGTTGCGAGAAACATCTAATAAGATGTCTCTAATGCTTTGTGGATCAAGTTAGAAAGCGTGTATGTTTAGAGATCCATCACAAACCAACTCTATTTGAAGTAGTATTAGTACACGCTTTGTATTATTGAAGGTATGTAAATTAATGATCATATTGATGAATTGTATTGTGTTATTTTAGATTTGAATAATATTAATGTGAAAATTGATGATGAGTACCAAGCTTTAATTTTGTTATGTTCTTTACCTTATTTGTATAACTATTTTGTTGACACTATATTATATGGTCGAGATAAAATTGATATGGAGGATGTGTAAGCATATTTATACTCTAAATATATAAGAAAATAGTATTTGAGAATCACACTGAGAATCCAGTGAATGCTTTGGCTAGAGGAAGAAGTAGAAAAAAAGGTTCATAGATAAAGAAAATAGTATCGACGAATCACGTTGAGAATGCGGAAGGTTTGGCTAGAGGAAGAAGTACAGAAAAGGGTTTGAGGAGTAATAGAGGCGGATCTAGATCCACGTAAAAGCCTAGAAAATGAAAGTGCAATTATTGATGTCAGCTATGATTTTATTCGTGAGACTGTATCTCAGGCTATCATTACCGTCAATGAATTTTTTACAGCAGAAAATCCAGTTGATATGATGATAAAGTTTATTCTTTCATGTTCACAAGTGCTAGCTCTACCTAGACTTGGTTGGTAACCATAGGGGTGTAATCGGTTCAGTTTGTTTCAATTTAGAGGAGTTTTTTAAACCGAACTAAAAATATAATTTTTGATGAATATAAACCTAACCGAACCGATTTATGTACAGAAATCAAGCTGAACCGAACCGTCAAAAAATTACAGAAACCAAATCGGATCGTTTTGACTGAAGAATGAAGAGATAATAGGGAGAAACACAAGCTTAAGTAGAAAATGTGAGGATACCCAATGATCACAGTAGAAAATCCGAGTTTCAAAGGGAAACCAAGTAAAAAATATCATTAGCATCAAGAGTGTGTTCCAATTAGATGCAACAAGAATATCAAAAAAAAATCAGAACCCCTTTAAGCCATTTCTTTCAATTTCAACAGTGAATACAAGAGGAAAATGAATAGAAAATCACAACAACTTAGCACTTACCTAAGTTCTTAAGAAAATGAGCTTGACCATGAACATGAGCAAGAAATAGATGGTTTGGTCAGTTTACTCGATTCTATCAGTTTTTTATTACACCCCTAGGTAACCACAATAAGTTATTTGTCTTTGCTTTGGAGAAGATGTTTAAAGAAATATGTATTTATAGATTATGGTGCAATTTGAAGTGAAAATGAAGAATTGTTGAGCATGTGACTTCAGTACAAAGGTTGTGGGGTTTGCCTTTGTTGATTAATAAAAACTTTCTCATCTTCGCTCATGGATATGAGCACATTGGTGAATCACTTTCTAGCTTCATGATTCGATCCTCTTATTGTCCCCTGTCATCTTTCTAATTTTATTGTTTAGTTTGCGAGTGTCAGTTCCTAACTCTAAATTTTTCCTCCTCAGATATTCTTGATCCTTAACCTTGTTTCTCAAACCTCTGAATTATTTTTCAGCTTCGATCATGTGTTTGTCAGACAAATTCGTCTCAACTATTAGACGTATGTTTTCTTCCAAGAGAGCTAAATTCTTTTGACGTTCCTCATATAACTCATCATGCTCATCCTTTTTAACAATCTTCTGATAAGCTTCCGGTAACTTGTATGATTGTAAATTCTCAACTGGTAAGACAATAGTTACTTTGCCTCTACTCTCAAGCCACACTTCATACTCATTTGGCAATTCTTGAAGCCGCTACCTTTACGAACTTCATGTTTGCTTCATCTTGCACGATAATCTTCAAATGCATATTTCTTCAAACATCATCTACAAAGCACCACAAATTACTTACTATGAATACCAACCAAGTCCAGGCAATGATGAAAGTTGAGAGTAGGAATAGACGGTCATTATATTAGCTAGATTTTCTAATGTAGAACATTTTACTGGCTGTAACAACATCTATCAGGAATGAAGTAATATCTGACATCAATATGTTTGGCCTCTCAAGATAAGTTTGATTTTTGGTTAAATGGATAACGCTCTGGCTATCACAATAAACAACAATAGCATCCTACTGAAGTTTCAAATAAGTAACCAAACTCCTAAGCTAAACGGCTTCCTTCACTGCTTATGCTGCTGCCATGTACTCTACTTATATAGTAAACAACGCAAAGTCGACTCTATAGAAGCTTTCCGAGTGATGGCACAACGAGAAAGTGTGAGAAAATAACATGTCAGAGATCACTTCTTATCAATATCACCAACGTAGTCGAAGTCCACAAAACTAACAATATTGCTACTAGTGTCAGAACTCCTCCCATAAACTAATCCTAAATCTACAGTGCCTTTCAAATATCGAATGATCCATTTCATAGCTTGTGAATTAACCTATACTGACAACATTATAAAAAAATCAAGATGAGTAGAAACCATGGAATACATCATGCTTATAACTACACTAGCATAAGATTGTAACATTTGCTCATTTCTTTCTCATATTGTGGTCACATATCTTCTGAAAGCCTAAAATGTGCAACAATCCGAATATCCACACGTTTATACTTTTGTATGTCAAAATGTCCAAGAACTCTCTTTTGAGATAAAAAAAAATTTCCCGCCTGTATTTTCCTTTGAATTGCCATGACCAAAATCTTTTTGTAGTATCCAAATATTCTATCTTAAACTCATATGCTTCTATCTTAAACTCATCTGCATTGAGCTTTCAACTTGATGATCTTAGTTTTATTCTTTGAAGCAATAAACATGTCATCAACATAGAGTAACAAATAAATAAAAGAACCATCTGGAAGGCGTTGTGGTAAATACAACTGTCATAGTCACTCCTGAAGTAACCAAGTCCAAGTATAAACAAATGAAATAGCATGTACCACCGCCTAGAAATTGCTTCAAATCATATAATGACGTCTTCAATAAACAAACACAATCTTCTTTACTCTAAACAACAAATTCTTCAAGTTGACGCATGTAGATATGATCCTCAAGCTCACAATGCAGAAAAGTTGTTTTGACATCTAGCTACTTCAACTCCAAGTCAAATAATACAACAATTGAAAGCAACACCCGAATAGAGTTTTGTTTCACAACTAGTAAGAACACTTCAAAGTCCAGACCCTCTCTCTGGCTATAACACATGGCAATTAAATGTGCTTTGAACCTCGGTGCTTTAACCCTTGGGATTTCTTCCTTTTTCTTTAAGACTCGTCTACAATTGACAATCTTCTGGCTCTTTGGAAGTTCAACCGACCCTCATGTACCAATATTATTAAGAAATTCATGCTCTTCACTCATAGCAACAGCTCACTGTGCAAACTCATTGCTCGTGACAGTTTCACGATAACTAGAAGGTTGATGATCTTCAATATGATCTGTCATAGTTAATGTATAAGATCCTAACTCTACACGAGCATACATCTGAGGTGGTCTAATATGCGCCCTCTCTCGATCGGTAGCAATACAATATTATTATTCTCCTTGTTCCTCTATTGTATCAACAACTGAATTGTACAACTCGTCCTCAACTAGTTGAAGTGTTAACTTGCACATTACTATGAGCTTCAACCACTATCTTGCACTTTACTATGAGCTTCAACCACTAGCTCCACCTACCCGCTGACATCATAGAATGAAGCTGCAATAACTGACTCATTTCTCTCCAATAGCATGACATTCTAATCAAATTTAATATCTCTGCTAATTACAATTTTAGTTGAATTTGGTCCAACACACTACAAACAATAACCCTTCATCCTAGACTAAAATAGTAGGAATAGGCATTTTTGTGACCGTTCGAGCTTCCCATCACTCACATGAGCATATGTAAGACATCCAAATATTTTCAAAAAATAGAATAATCAGCAGGAAAACTAGTACATACCTTCATCAGAGTCCTCAATTCAATTGTCACTAATGAAGACGTATTCATCAAGAAGTAGCCATTAATGTCAGCCTCAGCTGAAAAGGTGTCGTATAAATTAACATTAGAGACATGCAACACGCTCTCTCCATAAAGGCTATGTTCATACATTCTGGGACATCATTCTGCTGTCGTTTTCTAGTGCATGTGTGCTTCCTCACAATGCCTTCATATTCACAATATTCTTTAAATAAACCCATGAAAAATCCCATATAATTATCAATTCTTACATAATTGTATAGACGTTTGGTTTGTAGCATGAGCCCTCCATTTCTTGAAGCTTGAGAAAAAATCAATCTTCTACTTTAAGAAAAAAAACCTAAACTTCGCTGAGAATAGTCATCAATGAATGTTAAAAAATAACATGCATTACTTTTAGAAATAAAAGGAGAATGACCCTAAAGACATGAATGGATGTAACCATTATGCCTTTAGTTCTATGAATCATTATGCTAAACTTAACTCTAGATTGTTTCCCATAAAAAAGATGCTCACAAAAGTTGAGTTTCTCAATTTTCTGACCACATAATAAGCCTCACTTGCTCAAAATATACATCTTTATCTCACTTATATACCATAAGCACGTATGGGAAGGACGAGTAGTCTGTGAATCTAGATCTAACGATGATGAAACTATTGTAGCACCAGTTATTGTGCTTGCTAGGAGTATATATAGGCCTTGATTCAACTTTCTCTTAGTCAACACTAAAGGGCCCTTTCAATCCTTCAAAGCTCCACCTTCATCTGAATACTAGTAGTTTGAGAGTCAAAGGAAATAAAAAACCCAGATTATTTCTCATATATGGTACATGTCATATATTTGTCAAGGTATGAACAATACTGTCATACAAATTGATCTCAATAACACCAATATCAATAACCTTGTATAGGGTGTTATTTCCAATCAAGACTTTATCCACATCACTGATATATATATATATATATATATGTAACAAGCTCTCCTATACTACATTAGCAAGTATTGTACATATAAGCTTAATCAAGAATTCAATTGTTACTTGAGCAACTCATGGATAATACTAAGTGATTTCAGCATTATTAGAATTGTTATCCAAACTCTCATATACTACATTAGCAAGATCAGTGGTAGTGGAGGATTTTTAATCCATTTTTATCTTTTAGTTTAGGGCATTCAACTTTCCAGTGTCTTCCTGGTGACAATACTTGCACTTCCTTGCATTTTCACTATGATTCTCTAACACTCTTTTCTTTAATTCTTTAGAGTACAAAGATGCTCCAATCATCCATAGCAATTCTATCTCTCCCATATCTCATTGTGTCAATAAAATGGTCATATGAAGAAGGTAAATAACATAACAAAATCAATGTTTTATCATCATTATCATCATCAATATTATTTAAATATAGAATAACACAATTAAATTCATTAATATTATATTTAATTTGCATACCTTCTATCATACGAAACCAAACACTATTTTAAATAGAACCGGTTGGTGAGGAAATTCTTAAATTATAAAGTCTTTATCTTGACCCACAAAGCAGCAGGAGACGTCTCATTTGACACTTCACTTAACACCTCATCAGACAGTGATAACGCCATTGCATCAAGTACCCGCTCCATGAGATCATCTTTCTGTTCATCAATAAATTTCTTCGGCAAAGCATCCTTACCTTCAGCGCCTTAGTTTTGCTGAACTAATGAGGCTCCATCTTCAGTCACCAAAGACTGAAGTCATTATTTTCATCGAATTTATCAATCTCATATTTTTCCACCATAGAAAGACCTAAACAGAATTGTAACTATGATGATATCACTTGTTATGGCACACAGCAAGTGGTATCAAACTTTATTTTAATTACTCCTTAAACATTGAACATGTTTTTAATTTGGTTCATGATATTTTTTCTGTCAATTTAATACAAAGACTTTGAACTTATTTTTAATTTGGTCTATACCATCGATATTGTAAATGAAACATGACGCTAATCAATTTCTTATGTAAAATCCCATTGCCTGTTTACTCATGGATTTAAAGTAGGGACCAAATTGAAAAAAATTAGGATTAAATTGGCAAAAAATAAATAACTATGACCAAATTGAAACATGTTTTAAATTTAAGGCCTTTGACCAAAATAAAGTTTAAGGATAAAAAAAGAAATAAAATTAACGAACACATTGGCATAATTGGGTTGCCTTATTTTTTTCAAACTTTTCTGCTATTGAAAACAAAAGGTTATTGTTAGCCACATAAAATTTGGATTTAGATCATCTCATGTTGGGATCTTAATAGGAGGGATATATTCATAAAATCTCGACCGTTCATTCTAATAACGGATAATCAAGATCATTTCGACGCAATTGTCGAGGTGATAAATGTGCTCCGGCACTTTTTTCTTTTTTTTCTTTTTCTTTTATTTTTACTTTTTTCTTTATGTCAAATTTGGTCGTCCATTTTTAGATCAGACGAACAGAGATAAACAGGTTCTAAATCCTGAAATTAGAATGAGATTTCATATGAATTTCCATAAAAATTTCTTATATATATATATATATATATATATAATTTTTTGAGTATTTTCTTATCAAGAGTTTTTTCATAATGAATTAAGAAGGGTTAAATGAATTTATTTTTAAATTAAAAATGTATATGATTAATTAAGATTTTTTCAGGTGGTGGATAACTAACAGTTATCCTGATATAATGCATAGACAAAGTTTGTGTACCTAGCTACAACAAATATGTTGGACTTACAACATATAACTAAACTTAATAAATAAAAAATATGGATGGTGGCACCCTACTAAAACAGTTACCATAGATTTTCCAATATAATACGTTTGTTTTTTTTATAGAACACAAGGCGACGACATACATATTGAGTTCATTGATTTCCAATGAATTATAACATTAATAATTATTGACAAATAGATCACAATCAGCACCATAATTTGATGACCCAAAAATATCATAGATATTGATACTGTCAAGGTATTATAACATGTAACGTTATATTAGATTTTGATAAAAGAAAATGACGTTGTGCAGTTTATATAATAAACAAATCAAGTCATGCAATAAAAAATAACTTAATAATTGTATGAAAATTATAGTCACGGTTCTTTATGATTAACAGCTTTTAATGATGACTTGATATGTTCATACAAGTTTTAGAATTTTAGAAATTGGATTACCTAACACGTACATGAAGAAGTTAAGATCCATGGTTTAAGGTATTTGGATCTCAGTTTTAAGATATTTTGTTGCTATGTTTTTAGCGGCGAATCGGAGAAGTTGCAGGGATTTTCTTCCAAGAGAGTTAAATAAGACTTCTTACATTATATTGCATGAGTAATTTCATGAGCTTTTAGTAAAGATGATCTTATTATAAAACTTACAGAAATTGTACTAAATAGTAGTTTTCACACACTCAATTAAATTTTTGTCAACATTTTTAATTCTTTAGATTTCTATCAATTTTATCTTTTTGAAAGTTATAATATTTTTTAGTAGACCATATTTACTCATATAATGAAATAGTTGTTTTATGTTTTTTTAGATAATAATGTTAGAGATTTCTTTAAGCTTCCAACATAATAGGGTAGGTATTATTTATGTCCCTTAATTTACGGATATGCACAAGTAAAATACTTGATGGTATCTTTTTGATATAACATATTTTTTAAACTATTAAAATATAATTTATTTTATTTTTTAATAACTAACTAATATTTAGAGACATATTTAAGTTGTCTATATTTAATAGCAATATATTATATACAAAGTCTTACCGTGTGATATTTGAAATTTTAATGTTTTTTTAATTTATTGACTTTTGTTCCTTTTTTTGTAAAAATTCTGTAAATTAATATCTCAATTGTTATGGTCCTTCATTAATGTTTGTTTATATTGAATAATATTTTATTCATATTTCAGATAAAATATTCTATATTTAATGAAGTTTCAAATTTTCAAAAAGTCGTAGATTTCAGTATTTTTGTCTTTACCCCTATATTTATGGTTTGGAATATCTTGAATTAGTTCTATCCTATTTTTTCATATTTTTTTTATTTTCAAAAGATTTTAATATTTTTTCCTATATTTATTTCATGAAAGTTTACTTCTTTTCTTATTTATGAATGTTCTTCATTTTCAAAGAATTTTGATATTTGTTACTATATTTATTAGTTTTACTATTTTATGTTATGAGTATGCATGTTAATACATAATTTAACATTTATATTCAAATTAATTTATACGAGGCCAAAGATAAATTTTTTATAGTTTGACAAAGTATAATCAATGTAAACATCCATTGACACGGATAGTATGTATAAGTAATACATAAAGGCATATGTTCATGTTAATACATATTCGCAGAAATAAAATTTACATATTTAAAAAAGTACAATTAAAATTAAGTCATGTTAATTATATATAATCAATTATTTACATATAAAGAGAACCAGCTTATCGAGATTCAAATGATAATTTACATATCATCTAAAAAAATATTAATACATTAATATTTATCGAGAATAAAATCAATTTACAAATAGTAGAACCAATTTATAAAACACAGATCTAATTAACAAAGTATCAAACAACTATTTACACATGTACATATAGATTCCAATTGACGTCCCCTTTTCAGATTGCTAGGTTCATTTGACAGCTCTTCCATCTGTTTTTCATTTCTCCTTTGTCAAAAATATGCATTAACAATTGTTTCTTTTTCAAATTCAAGAATATACAATCTAAAATTTGGGGTGTAAATTATAATTATCATGAAGGCGCTTTAACAATGTAAATACACACATAAATGATATCATTTTGTACCTAACGAATGGATGTTTGAGAGAGAGAGATACATATATTTTGAGTAGATTTGTTGAGATTCGGAATAGGAGAGAGAAATTTTTTATTTTTTATAGAGATTTTTTAAAATTAGTAATATTTGCTAGTAAATCAAATTACATTAATTATAAGATTAATTAATAGAGATGACTTTTTAAAAATTACTTATGAGATTTAAATTCTTTATTTGTTGGAGTTGCCTATTAATGATTTCAAATAAGGTTATTTGCATAAATATACCCCTTTCATATTTGGTTAGGATTTTTAACCCCTTTCTAGAAACTAAAATTTTTATACTCATGGCCCACCATTATCAACATCAAGCATGCAACTCTCTATTTCCTCATTATTTCATTTGCCTTCCCCATATAAAGATCAAATCAACCATGGTTGACTCACTCCCTCACTCTTAGCTCTCCTTTCAAGCTTCTTCTCTCTTCTTCTTCAACAAAAACGTATTCTTCATCTTCTTCTTCTTTATCTTCATCTTTTATTCGTCTTCTGCTGCTTCTTCTTTATCTTCTTCTTCTTTTATTCTTCTTCTACTTCTTCGAGACCCTGTAACCCATCCTTTTTCAATCAAGTGGTCTCTGCTTTACTGCTGTCATAATAAAATTAACTACTTGAAAGGATCAAGTAATTATACACATCTACTTGAACATTTCAAGTAGTCACATGCTCTCTAGA
This sequence comes from Datisca glomerata, assembly GCA_003255025.1. Classification (NCBI taxonomy): domain Eukaryota; kingdom Viridiplantae; phylum Streptophyta; class Magnoliopsida; order Cucurbitales; family Datiscaceae; genus Datisca; species Datisca glomerata. The sequence continues at coordinate 1,173,090 of QANY01003195.1, forward strand.
TAAATGAGTGAGAGAACCAAAATGACTACTTGAAGGGTTCAAGAAGTGATTTTGATTCCAGAAGTAAAAAGACATATTACTTGCAGGGTTCAAGTAGTTGTATCTGACTACTTGAACCCTTCAAGTAGTAAGTCTGATTCTAGAAATAAAAAAAAATATTACTTGATGCGTCCAAGTAATTGTATCTAACTGCTTGAACCCTTCAAGTAGTGAGTTTGATTCTGGAAGTAAAAAACATGTTACTTACAGGGTGAGTAGTTGTATCTGACTACTTGAACATTTCAAGTAATGATTTTGATTCTAGAAGGAAAAAAAATATTACTTGAAGTAATGATTTTGATAATATTACAAATATTAAAAAAAAATATTCTAGAAGGCAAAAAAATATTACTTCAAGTAATGATTTTGAAGGGTTCAAGTAATTGTATCTAACTACTTGAACCCTTCAAGTAGTGAGTTTGATTCTGAAAGTAAAAAAAAATATTACTTGAAGGGTTCAAGTAAGTGTGCCTGACTACTTACTTGAACCCTACAGTAGCGATTTTGATTTTGAAAGTAAAAAAACATTACTTGAAAAGTTCAAGTAGTTGTATCTAACTACATGAACCATCAAGTAGTGATTTTGATTCTGGAAGTAAAAAAATATTACTTGAAGGGTTCAAATAGTTGTATCTTATTTGAACACTTCATGCAGAAAAAAATATTACTTGAAGGGTTCAAATAGTTGTATCTTATTTGAACACTTCATGCAGCGATTTTGATTCTGAAAGTAAAAAAAAAATATTACTTGAAGGCTTCAAGTAGTTGTATATAAATACTTGAACCCTTCAAGTAGTGATTTTGATTTTGGAAGTAAAAAAAATATTACTTGAAGCGTTTAAGTAGTTGTATCAGACTACTTGAACCCTTCAAGTATTGATTTTGATTCTAGAAGTAAAAAACAAATTACTTGAAGGGTTCCAGTAGTTGTATCTAACTATTTGAACCCTTCAAGTAGTAGATTTGATTCTGGAAGTAAAAAAATATTACTTGAAGGGTTCAAGTAGTCAGATTCAACTACTTGAACCCTTCAAGTAGTTAGTTTGATTCATGCAGTCAATTTTTTAGTGAGCATATGACTACTTGAAGGGTTCAAGTAGTTATTTTTTATTACTTGAACATTTCAAGTAGTTTTTACTTACTGGACAATGGACAATAAAGTTCAAGAGAAAAAAATCACTTTAAGGGTTCAAGTACTATAAAATTACTACTTGAACCATTCAAGTAGTGAGTGGCGAGCTTACTAGACAACAATTTCAAGAGAGAAAAAGCTACTTGAAAGGTTCAAGTAGTAAAAACTTAATACTTGAGGGCTCAAGTAGTGATTTGTTTACTGGATAATAAACTTCAAGAGAAAAAAATTATTTGAAGGGTTCAAGTAGTATAAAATTACTACTTGATATCTTCAAGTAGTCACTAGTATTTAGGTTACAAACTGATCAAACAAAAATAATTACTTGAAGGGTTCAAGTAGTCATAAATAACTATTTGAACCCTTCAAGTAGTCACATCGTGTATGGGTAATTGAGTGACAAAAAAATAACTACTAGAACCCTTCAAGTAGTTGTTTTACTTAAAGGGTTCAAGTACTCATAAATAACTACTTGAACCCTTCAAGTAGTCACCTGGTGTATGGGTAATTGACTGACAAAAAAAAACTACTAGAACCCTTCAAGTAGTTATAAACAACTATTTGAACCATTCAAGTAGTCACCTGGTGTATGAGTAATTGACTAAAAAAATAACTATTAGAACTCTTCAAGTAGTCATAAACAACTACTTAACGGGTTCAAGTAGTCATAAACAACTATTTGAACCCTTCAAGTAGTCACCTGGTGTATGCGTGATTGACTGACATAAAAAAATAAATACTTGAACCTTCCAAGTAATCATAAACAACTACTTGAACCTTTCAAGTACTCGCTTGGTGTATAAGTGTTGATTGACACCAATAAAATAATTGTTTGAAGGGTTCAAGTAGTCATAAAAACTACTTGAACCCTTCAAGTAGAAGAAAAAGTTTTGTTGAAAAATAAAGAAGTATAAGAAAAATTAAATATTATTAAATTGATTTGACATGTGCATTGGGAAAAAAGAAAATAATGAGAGAAGAGAGAGATTGCAAGCTGGTGGGCGAGGAGTATAAAATTCCTTATTTTCAAAAAGAGGTATAAAAACCCTTAAGACAAATGAAAAAAGTATATTTACCCTAAAACCCTTTTAAATATATGATGAAAGACATTTATAATATATAAATTACAAAAATCTAGAATTTAAAAAAAATTGACAAAAATCTAATGTTTTCAAAAACTTGATAAAAATCTAATTGTGTACTATAACTATGCTAGTTGCCTAAAAATCACCAGAACTTAATAGGTAAAAATGACTCACCAAATTAATAGTATGAAAAATGGCATTTTAAGTTAGTTATGAACTTATTATTTTACTCTTTCATTTTTGTAACCATCAAGAGTGGCTTCTTATCACTTTTATTTTTTTTTATGTTTGTTTATGTATTTTTCACTTCTCTAAAATAATTCTCTAAACGCATTATTAAAAAAATGATATTTTCATTTTCTTTGTGCATCGTTTATCCTCCCTTTAAAAAATGATATTTTCATTTTCTTTGCGCATCGTTTACCCCCCCCCCCCACCCCTATGTTTCTCTTTTTATGAAAAAAGTAAAAATGGAATGAAAGATACACACGCTTCTTGCTCATTCAATTACATATATCTCATCAATATGTATAATTTACTTATCGTTAATAAATTGGTCACTTATTGTTATGCTACATTCTAATGTATCATATTTTCCACCATTCCCCCATCTTTGTTGAATGTTGACCAAAAGATAGACATCATCTTCAGTTTTACAGGCAATCATCTTTGTAGATGAGCATAAAAAAATTAGAACGACCCCATGCTAAGTAAACAATCCGTTAACAATAAGTGCTTATGTATTTTAGATTGTGAAAAATAATTTGTAAACTAAACTAAAACAAATAAAATAATTTCAATGATTTTTGCAGATTTATTATAGACAAGACAAACTTTTAAAGCATGTTGAACAAGTTTAAGTAGAATTTGAAAAAATATCATAAACAAATATAAGAAGGAAAAACAAAGGTGATAGGAAGTTGTTATTGGTGATTACAAAACAAGTGAAAGGATAAAATAGTAAGTCCATAACAAACTTAAACTTCATAAACTTAAAAATGATCATTTTTACAAATATACATATGAAATGTCATTCTTGCATATAAGTTAATAAAAACTTAAACTTCCATAATACCATTGCTTCAGCATTTTTTGTAAATCATGTAGAAGATTGTTCCTCATATGGGCTCCATATTTTTAGGTTGATTCGAACCGAAAATGGTTAGTTCAGTCGGTTCTTTATGTATGTTTGGTTCGGGAAAATCGTCGAACCGAAGTTTCGATTCAATTCAAAAATTTTGGTGATCTTTAAACCGAACTGAAACTTTAAATTTATATATATATATNATATATACGATACCAACTTGGGCTCGCCGACACGCACCCATTATGTGAGGAGGCAAAACACTGTAGGTTCAGTGAGATCAGAAAAGAAAATAAGTTACACTGAGCACGTCTGTCAACGTTTTACAGGGGTCAACGGTCTTAACTCAATCTCTGCTCAACAGACCTTACCCAGACGCGACTTGGGTGACGTCCCACTCAGTGTTCATTGATTCTTTCCTAACCTTACTGTAGTACAGTGAGTACTTCCTCAACCATAACAGATACATATTGAGTGCCATGGGCTAGCAACAGGATCATGATTAGTAGAGTTTATAGTCATGGTTATATACGGCTTACATTAATACATACATGGTCTCATGAACAGAGAATATGGGGAAGAAGAAACTTACGGTAAGGGAGCACTGGCGCTCCTGGTGACAACAGCGTTTATATGTGCAGGTGTGAGCAGGACAGTAATGGAGATAAAGAAAGAAGAGAGAAGTGAGAGAGAGAGAGAGGGTAAGGCAAACTTAAGAGCTCAACACATGAATAGTCTATTAAACATTAAAGAAAAATCTTCTTCTCTCAACAAGGGTGAGAGGCCTTTTTATATTGCAGAAAGTAAGTTAACTAGAGTTCAATTGTAGATAAAAAGTAACTTAACTAAAGCTAAAAGTAACTATACAATAGTAGTCTATGCATTAATAATTACATAACATAGTGTGGCGTGTTAAACATCGTCCACGTGTTCGGATGTGAGAATTACTGTAGAACCCTTTGTCTGCTACTTTTTGTGTATGACAGCTAAGAGAGTTACTGTAGAACCATTTGTCTTTTGTGTATGACAGCTACTCGGATAGGCTTAGTGGAGTTTGCCTTTCCCTTTCTGGTCTTTGTCCTTTTCGAGCTAATCAGAAATGATTGCTGCTAAGGAATCCCAGAAGTCAGCAATTGTAGGCTCTGGTGGGTCTTATGTCGTTGTCAGGTCTGGTGTCAGGTCTGGGAGGTCATCCTTGGGGTCTTGACTCTCACCAGTAAGGATACTGAAGGCATTATGCTGACTGATGTCCAGACTCAGATCAGTGATTGCTTCAGGAGGAGGTGATATGGATAATGGCCTCTGAGGACTTGGATTAGTACTAGATGTGGCCATAGAGGTCGTGTCAGAACCAAAAACATGGAGGAATTGGTTTTTGACAAAAGCCATGGTCTTGACAGCTAATTCTTGTTCAGTAATGTGGGGGAATTGCTGTTTAATTAGGTTTTGAGCATTTAAGAAAGGGTTGCTCGTTGGTACTGGTATAGGTTTTGGAATGGCTTCATAGCATGCTTGGGCATGAGTTTTGATGAGTTTGATTAATTCTGGTAGATGGGGATTCATACATTTATCCCACCATTTGGTCAAAAAGATACGTTTTAAGACTGGTATACCATTCTGGTATTCACATTTCAGATCCCATTTCCATATCCATGGGATATTAAATCGGATAATAAACTGTATCCAAGCTTTGTAGACAGTACTATTTTTCTGGAAAAGGGCATATTGTGAATGTCACTCTTTAAACTCAGCTTTTAAGATTTCTGGTAAAGTCTCAAAGGTAAGGCCAAATTTATCCCACCAAAGGAGGAACCAATTTGGTAATCATGTGTCCAATACCTCAGGACAAATATGGATAAACCATGTATGGTTTTTAATTGGATTTTGATAATAAAATGTATTGGTAAATGATTCAATATAATCCCAATAACTGTATTTAATTATTTTCTGGTGTATCTCCATGGTTTTGGTAGTATGGGGATGTAAACCCCATTGATTAATGGAGATAAAATTGCGGATGACAGCCTTACTAAAAGAAATTGGGCTGGTATTTCGGTTAGAGTCATGGAAAGTATGTATAATTTTCATGCTTCCAGATTGAACAACTATAGCCTCATATATATACCTATAGTGTTCAAACCGGGTTGGATACTGTTGTGTGGAGCGATAACGATTTTTTATCTCCCATGGATCTTCCATCCATTTTTCATCATTCGGTTCAATAATGAGGATTAGTTCCTCAGAAATTCTGTTAAGTGTACACTGTTCAGGTGTCAAGAGGACTTCTTTTGTACTCTTACAAGTAGCCTCTTGAACACTGGGGAATTCTGAAGGTCAGAAAATCCCATCATTTGGATCTTGCAGATTGATTCTGCCACGTCCGCGCCCACGAGAGCTACGGCCTCTTCCTCGGTTATTCATGATTGAATTTTTCCTGTAAATATTCACGGGTTAGAAAATCAGGAAGAGAATTCTGTTCACCCTTAATATATTCAATATCAAAATCAAATATAGATAAGATACTTTGCCATGATGCAAATATTTGTTTTGATGCAAGATTTTGAACATCTTTTTTGAAAATCTGTTTTGCAGCAGAGCAATCAACACGGATAAGGAAATGTTGATTTAAAAGATCATCTTGAAATTTTAAGACACATTTCACAATTGCTAAACATTCTTGTTTAATTGTTGGATAATTCTTTGCTGGTCCTTTCCAAGTACCAGAAGTGAATATTAATAATTCTTCTTTATGTGTTTGGGGATTTAACTGTTTCAGAATACCTCCATAACCTAGGTTAGAGGCATCAGTTTCTACAATTTTCTTTCATAACGGATGTGGTAAAGCTAAACAATGTAATTGTTGAATTTTAGCTTTAATATTTTTAACAGCTAAGGTAAGATCTGATGTCCAAGGTATAGGTTTCTTTTGAAGCCTCGTAGTTAACAGAGCAGTATCCTGAGCTAATTGGGGATAAAAGTCTCAGATATAATTTAAACTTCCTAGAAAGCGTTGTAATTGTGTTTTGTCTTTTATTTCATCTGAAAATTTAGATGCAAAATCTATGCTACGGTTAATAGGGATAATTGTGCCATTAGAAATGTTATGGCCTAAGAATCTAACAGTTGTTTGAAATAATTTCATTTTAGGAGCAGATAATACTAAACCATTTCGAATAATCACATGCTTAAGAATATTAAGATGTTTAAAATGCTGGTCTATGGATGATGAGAAGATTAAGATATCATCAATGTAACAGATAATAAATGCAGTGTAAGCATTAAAAATATCATTCATGATATGCTGGAATTCAGATGGACCATTTTTTACACCAAATGGTAAAACATTCCATTCAAAATGGCCAAAAGGTACAGTAAAGGCAGTTTTATACATGTCAGCTTCAGCTATTTGGATTTGCCAGAATCCAGATTTCAGATCAAATTTTGAAAAGATCACAGAATCATAAAGTCTATCAAGTAGATCTTTTTTATTCGGAATTGGATATCTGATCCATTGTAAAGCATCATTTAATGGTTTATAATTGATCACTAATCTAGGTGATCCTCTTTCTATCTCAGCATTCTTATTAACATAGAATTAGGTGAATTAGGTGAATTCTGTTATCAATTTGCCTATGATACAAAAATCCATTATCTAATTCACCTAATTCACCTAATTCACCTTAATGTAAGCCGTATATAACCATGACTATAAACTCTACTAATCATGATCCTGTTGCTAGCCCATGGCACTCAATATGTATCTGTTATGGTTGAGGAAGTACTCACTGTACTACAGTAAGGTCAGGAAAGAATCAATGAACACTGAGTGGGACGTCACCCAAGTCGCGTATAGGTAAGGTCTGTTGAGCAGATATTGCGTTAAGACCGTTGACCCCTGTAAAACGTTGACAGACGTGCTCAGTGTAAGTTATTTTCTTTTCTGATCTCACTGAACCTACAGTGTTTTGCCTCCTCACACAATGGGTGCGTGTCGGCGAGCCCAAGTTGGTAATATATTTAATTTCTTATAAAATCAAACCGAAACAAAACTTTAATTTTATATATGTTTTTTCAATAATATCGTTTAAAAAGTATTTAAAAAAATTAATTAATAATATTGGTTCGGTTCTTTTAGTATTCACTGTTCGGTTTTATCACCGAACCGAACCGTAAACACCCCTACATATTTTCTCTCCTAAATTGATTTGCAATTATAAGGCTTGTATGAAGTTTTTATCTAAGATATGGAGTCATCAAACAGAGTAGACATATAGAGATTATTGATGCATGTTAATTCCATTTGCAGACGACTAATCTTGTCTAAATCTTCCATTTGTAGACAACTAATTTTCATTGTTCTGGAGATAATTTGGGTTCATGCTCTAAAATTGATTTCGACTGATAAGTCCACCTGAACTGACCAGTTAAAGTTCGGTCTGGTCGGTTTTGAATTTTGTATAATATTCTAGTCGAATCGATCCTCCATATAGGAGGGCCGTAATTTTCGGTTCGGTCTAATTTTAACCAAAAGACCGGACTGATCCGACCGTGAACACCCCTAGGCTGTCCTAGGCAGTAAAGGGAGTTTAAAATCAATTTGCTGACCTCTAAACAATTATTGAACCCAATTGAGAGGACGATGCTCCTTAGCAAAAAACTATCAGTTTCTGTATTCAAATAGATAACTTTCAAGACCTACAGACTCAATACTCGTGTGACTTTCCTCTATAATTCTTATTTCCTTTCCATCAATCTCACAATTGCTAGTAGCCTAGTGCTAGTACGAAGCAGTGTCAATGTAGAGTAAACCGGTATAAATTGCCAAAGACTAGTACATATCACAGATCCGAAATTAAAACCCCTCTCCGCCTATTGGCTGCTCCCACCCTCCAATCAATTTCAATAACCCTCTAATGGAATAACTCCACACCAACAAAAACCTCAGTTTTCAACAGTGTCTGCCGTAGAGGGCGGCAGTGATGGCTGGATCTGTGATTGAGCCTCCGCCTGTGCCTGAGCCTGCTTCTGCTCCTCAATAAACCTACACATACGCTCAAGTAATTGTGCAGCTTTTCTCTTGCCTCTGTCCGTGCCATTCTGCGCTAAATCTACTAAAGGACCCATCACCCCAAGCTCTTTGGCCTCCACCAGATGGCACTGGTCTCCAGCACAAAGATGCACCAAAACTGCAGCTGCATTCTCTTTGTTCCTTGGGGATCCATTCCCAATAACTTCAACCAAAACTGGCAGTGCCCCTATAGCTCCTATGGCAGCCTTCCCTTCAGGATGACTTGCCAGAATTGCTAAAACAGCAAGGGCCTCATCAACCATTCCTCCTTCTGGTTCTGTTAGAAGTTGCATCAGTGTGGGAACAACACCAGCCCTCACTGCCTTTCCTTTGTTCCCTTGGAATATGCACAAGTTGAAAAGAGCTGTGGCAGCGTCTTTCTTCCCCCTTTGGGTACCTTCACTCAGAAGGGTTACAAGTGGAGGAATGGCTCCTAAGACACCAATCATTACTTTATATTCATCTCTAACCGAAAGGCTGAAAAGAGTGGCAGCAGCATTTTCCCGAGCCTCCATGCTCCCGTTTTTTAGAATGTTCACAATACCAGGCACTGCCGCGCAGGATATAATGCTTCCCTTGTTATCCTCGCAAATGGACAAGTTAAGAAGGGCTGTCACAGCATGTTCTTGAGTGGAGAAATCCTCGGATGAAAGGAGGTTTACAAGGAGAGGGATAGCACCAGCTTCAGCAATAGCCATACGGTTGTCTGTGTTGCGCTTGGCAAGAAGGCGGATCTCACCAGCAGCAGATAGTTGGTCTTCAGGGTTGCCAGATGCGAGTTTGTGGATGAGTATTGCAATCTTATTGAGTTCAGAAGGAGAGCAAGCAGAAATAGTTTTACTTTCTCGAGAACAGCTGGATCGTTTTGGTGGTTCAATGCCATTAGCCTCGCACCATTGGGCTATGAGACTACGCAAGACATAGTTTGGCGTAAGTGTTGTGGCAGTAAGGGTCTGTTGTGTTTTTGGACATGTTTTATGCCCTGCTTCCAGCCACTTCTCGATGCAAGAACGGTCATAGGTCTACAGGCAGAGAAAAGAAGACTACATTTCAGAAATTAGTTTATCACTGAAAGACAAGTCTTTGTGGGACACTCCAAAAGCGAATGTTTTCAACAGACTGTCAGAATATATATAGATATATATAAGGGAAATCCTAGGGCACAGGGATTTACAGGGGGCCGAATTTACCCTTGGATCATGACCCCAAAAGGGATGATCCAAGGAACTTATATATAACTATATATAAAAGAAAATTTCCTTTTTTTCAATTTTTGAGTCGGAAGATCAACCCTTCTATCATAAGGATTTGATCATCGCAACTCTTTCTTCACTTTTTTTTAGATTATTCAACTAAACTTTTTGGAGAAACCAAAACAGTGTACGAGGAGACCGATATAATTCTCCCTGCCTATTGGACTCTGGTAGATGTGTGACAATGCAGGGGAAAGGCAAACTCGTAAATCCTACAATGCATCTAAAGCTTTGAGTAGTCTACATATAATTAAGTAAGATGTAGAAATACCTGTCCAGTAGATACAATAACAGGATCCTTCATCAAATCCAGAGATATGGGACAGCGAAAATCATCTGGTGTGACCAGGGCCTTTTTATTCTTGTCAGTAGATATTTGTCCACTACAACTTGCAGGCAGAATCCTTTCTTTTACAGAGACATCCATGTATAGGTTCTCTGTTAGTACAAAATCTTTTATCTCCTTTAATAGCATAGACATCTTCTCAATTCTTTCCCCCGGATCTCCATTGCTTGCAGTAACCAGCTCATGCAAAGCTATCGACTCCTGGGTAAGATCATCTATTCCCACTAATTGTAGTTTTTCTGCTAGTCTTCGTAAGACACATGGATCAGTAGCGAAATCATTGCTCTTATTGTAAAGGTTAAAAAAATCATCATAGAGCTGAGCATCTGAGGCATCAACCCTTCCCTTTGCTCTTCTGAATTGAGTAAGAACAAGCTCAACCTGGACAGATAAACAGGCGCAAGTACATATATTTTACAGTTATTATAGAGAGTACAAAATTCAAGAAGTTTAAGGGCCAATTTGTGATCCTGTTAACATATGGTTTAATGAGACGACAAAACTTTTATACGATGGAAACTCTTTTACGTCATATGTTACCTTTAAATTACATCTGAGGTGTTAAAAGAAAAATCTTGGCTTCTACCTAGGATGTATCTGGTCCACATCTATGTTACATGTGTGGTAATTCTCAAGAAAGGCCATGTGTTACTCCTACGGCAGGCCCTTGGACAATGCTCAAGGCTTAGGCCGAGTAGCAAGAGTAACTTTTAATTTATAATAAACCCTAACTAAGCAATCATCTCAAAAAATGCATTGATTGAAACTAAAAACGACAGCTGACTATATTTTTGGCACACATTAAATCATGGCTTCTCTACCTGTTCCTTGACTTCGTCAGATATGTCAAGTTTGTCATAGGATGTTCTACTCAAAGCTTCCTCCAACTGACTTGTGACTTCATTGAACTTGTTCATAACTTGGTCTCTCTCTAGAACCTTAAAAACATGCCAAATGAAATAAATAGAAAGAGGTCAGAGAATTACAAATAAGCTATAAAGGAGGAATACATTTTTCATCAGATAATTTGTTTGGGTCACAAAGCTAGTTTTCAGTAAATTGAGCTTAAAAGCGAAGAATAAAAACATAAAACCATATACACATGATTAATTGATAATACCGCACAGATCCTCTAAGAAGTGCAAAACCATGAGCATTCTTGAAACTGAACAACTCCAGTTAACTTGCTTAAATGCTTTGACCACAAAAAAAGTGAAAAAATTGATTAAATAGGTCACATTATTCATCGATCCAATGGCTACGCATACAACCCTAAAAACAACTATTACCAAAAAATGAAATAAAATAAATTTGGCAAGAAATTTCCACGGGTAACTAATAAATTTACGGTAACATTAAGAAAAAAATTCATAAAATGCAGGCATGCGATGCACGAAAACTTATATCAATATTGATCACCAATCGCAGTCAATTTTATTTCTCTGAAAGCAGTAGGTAAGAAAGAAAATTTGACGATCAAAATTTATTCTCTCTTTTCCAAATTATCACTCCTAGAATGCATAAATTGCATGCGGCTATCGAAGGATGCACTCTTAATGGCTTCACAGATGTTACCGCCATAATTTTGGATTGTTCCCCAGCCGGGACCAAATACTTGCTCCAGCTACAGGAAGCATTAAATAAGTCTCTGGCAAGCAAATCACTGTCAATTTTCTTTAGTTTCCTTCACTTTTTATGGACCATACAGATAGCATAAAGCAAAAGAAGAGGGCGAACTGAAACAACAGCATTCGAAATATGCATCGGAAACGGAGATAAAGTAACAAAAACACACCAGGTAAATCTTGCTTCCCTCACTTCCAATTAAGAGTAACTCCTTAGATGAATCCAGAGCTTCCTTCAACGAAACCAGAGCTTTCAGAGTATCTTCAGGAACCGACTCTATGCTGTCTCTAATCTCCTCAAACATTGGGATTAAGAGCTTCAATCTCCTAGTCAAATTGTAAAACTGCTTCTTGACCGAACACTTATAATCGGAAACCGAAGCTATTCCGTTCACCATATCGATAAGACTCTGCAAGAGAGCGCCTCTCTCTTCCTCCATCTCTCTCTCTCCCAGTCTATCAGGATCCTACTTTGCACACTTAATAGCAACTACGCCGATAAAGCTACCTCCGAAAACTTTGCAATTAAGCTTCCACTCGAACTTCGGCGAAGGACGGTGGAATAGAAAGTGGTAGTCGTAGCTTCGGGAGAGAGAAAGCGTTCATACAGGAAAACTTAGTAGGGGGGAGAGGAAGAGGAAGAGGAGTGAGAAACACGCGCAAAAACCTTTTCCACTTGCGCAGCTGGGGCTGAATGGAGCGTATATCCATGCTGGTTTGAAGCTTCGCTTTTTCTTTTCCTCAATAGTGGTTGTGCCTATTGACAAAAAAATAGTGGTTGTGCCAACTAGGATTCAGATTGTTTTCCACTTGAACTTTTGATTATTTTGAATTCCTAATTGCAATTATATTCTTTTATTAATTTATTACAAATTAATTAAAAAACACATCATAAATTTTGAATAATACTACATCGATTAAATTATAAATAAATTTTAAATTGATTAATTAATTATTCATCATTCATTTAAAAATTGATGTTTTTATTATTTATTAAAATAATTTGACAAATCAATTTATAAATAATTCACATGTCACTTAATCAATTAGAGTGATTTAAATTTTAGCCAGTATAGAAATAATTCATATGGTTTAAGTATTTGAAATGTGTGTACAAAACAATTAATGAGACATATATTCATAGGTTTCACATATAATTGTGTAATTAATATGCTTAATAATCTATAATATAAGACGATGTATATATCACATAATAAATGAGCCTAGATAATATTTGGATGAATTGTAACAAGTCCCTAAATTATTTTAGGTTTAATGTTTGTTTTGGTGAGCTATAAGAGTTGTCTCGCATTGTTCAAAGTGTGTGTCATACGTTCAAACCATAGGGTGATGCATATGGGTCGTGCGCAAAGTGTGATGTATAATTAAAGGTGTGTTTGAGAATACTTGTGATTAAAAATCCTTTTATACATTAACATTACATTATTTTATTAAAATTATTATAAATCTATCTTTATCTTTGTATGAAGCACTTGAATACATGTTTGTTTGTATCTTGAAATATTTTCATAAATACTTGAATATGTGTTATATGTAGAAGTATTTTTAAATACTGTTCAATTAACGATATTTATTAAATAAATATGATTTAAAGTTATATTTTAGTGCATTTTTATAAAGGATAAATCATTTCGTACAACAAGAAAATATGTTTTTGAGTACGTTTATGGTTTCAAATAAAACACTCTCTAACACACGTTACTTCTGTCAATTTTTCGATGAGTTAGTAAATTTCAAATCAGTCATAATTTGCAAATAGTATTTTGCATTTTTCTCTAAATCACAGACATAAAAAAACTAGATTTCTAGGTAAAGGTGAATTACAAATATGAATTTTATTGCAAAAAGTAGAGTTTCTTGAAAAGAAAGAAAATAGAGAATTCATGGGATTGAGTTACGATAATAATACTATAAGAGGTTCCAGGAAAGTAAACAACATAATATTATCGTCTATATCATGAAAAGAAAGTTGCAATAATAAAAATATGTTGAGATCATTAGAGATGGACTATATAACATATAACCCAATAACGGTGGAGCAAAGTGCTACAAATGTGACATAAGACTGAACAATTTCATGTAATTTCTTTAACTCAGTTGGACATTGCTAAGAAAATATAAAAGAGATGTCGTTATTCTAGTTTATTCATAAACTGTAAGATCTTTGACAAAAGAAGAATGGGTTGATCACTTGGTTCTAATTTCTCTATTTTTTTTAAGAATAACAAATTGAGTTATTTTTCTCCCATATCGAATAAAACATGTCGAGCCAAGTTTTCTTCATGTAAAAAGTTGGCTTTGATTTTCTCATTTTTTTTAAAAATGCGAAGTTGAGTTCTTTTCTACCCGTATTGAATAGAATATGTTCAACTAAACCATCTTCATGTGAAAACCCCATTTATTTATATCAAATAATCGTAGGGCTTTATGAAACCATATCTTATGGCTCGAATGCGTAGTCAATTCAATTTACGATAAGAGTTGTTGACAATTGAATCTAATTTTTCTCACGATTTTTGTTTTCATATCCATTATAGTGTGAAAAGAATGAAAGTCCAATTCTTCAATACTCATAAAAGAGTTTCGTCCCATAAACAAAATCGAACATAATTTTCTAATTTTTTTAGAAAATTATCCAACTTCTTTTATCCTACAAGAAAGAACATGTTCTAAACACAACTCCAGAAAATTAGGAAATTTATAAAATATAAACAATATAAAAAAAATGTTGAACATAAAGGATCCATGTCACAGCTTGTCAATGAACCTTGCCAAGGTTTCCCATGTAACTGTTGATGACAATATATCATGTGCAATATCTGGATGAGTACAAACCATATCATACATGATACTCCAAACTACGTTAGCATAAGGAACACGTGACATCTACTCTTTTTCTTCATTAGTTTATGGTGACATATATACTGAAAGCCTAAAATGTGCAGTAAATGGAACATTTACATGTTTAGACTTTTACATACCAAAGTGTTCAAGAACTTTCTCAATGTATTTCTTTTAAGACAAAATCAATTTGCCCGTTTGTCTATCCCTTCCAATTCCATGCATAAAATCTTATTGATAGCACCCAAATCTTTCATTCTAAACTCAGCACTAAGCTAAGCTTTCAACTTGTAGATTTATGCATTATTCTTTGCAGTTATAAACATATCATCAGCGTAGAGCAATAAATAAACAAAAGAATCATCTGAAAGATATTTGTGGCAGACATAACTGCAATAGTCACTCTTGGAGTAACCATCCCCTAGCATAAATGAATCAAACTGCTTGTACCACTGCCTAAGAAATTGCTTCAAGCCATATAATTACTTCTTCAACAAATAAACATGATCTTCCTTACGTAGAACAACAATCCCCTCAGACTGATGCATATAAATATGTTCCTCAAGCTCACCATATAGGAAAGTTATCTTGACGTCTAGCTGCTTCAGCTCCAAGTCAAACACTGTGACCATGGCAATTAACACATGAATAGAGCTATGCTTCACAACTGTAAGAACACTTCATAGAAGTAGTCCACACCCCCTTTCTGGCAATAACCCTTAGCAACTAAGCATGCTTTGTACCTGAATGCTTCAACCCTTGGGATTCCTTCTTTTTTATTGAGAACCCGTTTGCACCCAACAATCTTCTGACTTTAGGGTGGTTTAGCCAACTCTCATGTACGATTCGTATAAAAAGATTCAAGCTCTTCACTCATAGCAACAGTCCACTGAGAAACTCACTGCTTTTGACAGCCTCCCGGTAACTGGAATGTTCGTGACCCTTAATATTATCTGTCATACTCAATGCATGAGATATCAAGTCTACATGAGTATACCTTTGAGGTGGTCTAATCTACCTCATTTCTTATCAATGGTAATATTATATTGTTGTTCTCGTTGCTCCTCTATGATATCATCAATTGAATCACGCAAGTCGTCCTAAACTAGTTGATCAAAAGTGTTATCTTGCACTTTACTAGGAGCTTCAACCACTAGCTCCACATGCTCACTAATACAACGGTCTAAACCTGCAGCAACAGACTCATTTCGCTCCAATAGCATGGCATTCTCATCAAATTTAATATCTCTGGTAATTATAAATTTGGGTGACTTTGGTTCAACACACCACAAATGATAACCTTTCACCCCAAACTGAAATCCTAGGAACACACATTTTTGTGACGTATGCTCTAGCTTATCATCAATCGCATGAGCATAATTAGTAGAAGAACCAGACCATGCCTCAATCAGAGTCTTTAATTCAATTGCAGTTGATGGAGAATCATTCACCAAGTAGCAGACATAATTGATAGTCTCAGCCTAAAAGTTATCATTGAAACAAGCATTAGAGAGCATCCTACGTGCCTCTCTCTCTCTATAAGGGTTATGTTTCATACATTTTGTGATGTCATTCTGCTGCGGTGTTCCCATGTTCCCATACGTCTCTCTATAGACCTTCATTTTTGTAGTACTATTCAGATAACTGTTGTAAAATTTCAGACCATTATTAGTCATGAAATACTTGATTTTCTTACCTACTTGGTTCTCAACATGAGCTTTCCACTTCTTGAAGGTCGAGAATACATCATTTTTTTTGCTTCAAGAATTAAACTAAAACTCGCTGAGAGTAGTCATCAATAAATGTTAGAAAATAACGTGCACCAACTTTAGATTCAACAGGAGAAGGACCATAAAGATCTATGTGGATGTAATCCATTATGCTCTTAGTTCTATGAAACGTTGCGCTGAACTTAACTCCACACTGCTTCCCCTAAAGATAATGCCCACAAAAGTCAAGTTTCCTAGTTTTATGACCACTCAATAAGTCTCACTTGCTCAAAATCAACATCCCTCTCTCACTCATATGCCCTAACCGTATATGTCAAAAATGTGTAATCTCCGAACCTGGATATGATGAGGATGAAACTGGTGCAACACCAGTTATTATGCTTCCATAGAGTATATATAGGTTGTGAGTCAACTATCGCTTAATCACCACTAGAGTGTCCTTGCAAACCTTCAAAACTCCACCCTTCAACTAAATATTTATAACTTTGGAAGTCAAACGTACTCAAAGAAATAAGGTTTTTTCTCATATTTGGTACATGCTACAGATTAGTCAAAGTCTGAATAATATTATCATACATCTTGATTTGAATCGTACCAAAATTGACAACCTTGCATGAGATGTTACTTCTCCTCAAGACTCCACCTTCATCAATTGATTCAACCAATTCCTATCAGGGCACATATGGTACGTACAAGTCAAATCAAGAACCTAATTATCGCCTAAGCAACTCATGGATGCTACTAAATAGTGTCAACATTATCAGAATTATCATCTAAATTATTCCCTACTACATTAGTAAATCAGTGATAGTCGAGGGTTTTTCAGTAGTCCCCTTTTTATCTTTGAGTTGTAGGCATTCAATTTTCTAGTGCATTTCTTGGTGATGATAGTTGCACTATCATTTTTCTAGTCTTTGACTTAGACCTAGACATGCCTCTGTTACTCCCCGAACCCTTTTCTTTAGTTCTTCCTCTAGCTACTAAACCTTTCGCTGAGTTCTCAATATGATTCTCTTACACTCTTTCTTTAATTCTTTAGAGTACAAAGATCATTCACATCCTCTATAGCTATTTAATCTCTCACATGCAACATAGTGTCAACAAAATGGCCATATGAAGAAGGTAAAGAATATAACAAAATCAAAGCTTGATTCTCATCATCAATTTTTACATTAATATTACTAGAGTAACGTGATTAAATTCATTAACATGATCTTATTTTGCATACATTTAATCATACGTAACGCGTGTAAATGGTACTTCAAATAGATCTAGTTGGTGAGGGACTTCTGCTAATACAAACTCTCTAACTTGACCCTTAAAACATCAGGAGACGTCTCATTGTATACTTCACATCACTCCTCATCACACAATGACAACATAATTACACTAAGTTCCCGCTCCATGAGATAATCTTTTTCTTCATCGTTCAATTTCTTCAACAAAGCTTATTTTCTCTTTAGTGCCTTAAGAAGCCTTACTGAACTAATGAGGTTAGCATCTTCAACTGCCAAATACTGAAGTCATTCTTTCCATCGAATTCATCAATCTCATATTTTATAGCAATTATAACAAGACTCAAATAGAACGTAGCTCTGATACTTCTTGTTATGACCACAACCCTAGAAAATTGGAAAATATGCAAATACAAAGAAAGATGAATAATAAAATGTGAAAGATAAAGAATTTCCTTGTTCTGGGATCCTTTATATTTGCCTTGAATAATTGGGTTTAGAGATTACTTCAGTGATCTTTAATCGTTTTAAAATGGTAGCAATATACCATTTTTTTTCCTTTTATCAAAGAGTCTTATGAATGATTGATTCTCGCGTGATACACTTTCGATCAAAAGAGTTTTACTTATTTCAACAAAATTTACGTTTGAATTTGAAACTTGCTCAAATTGGTTCATTTCAATTTCTATACGTGCATCGGCAGTGTGGCTAGGTCCACTGGTGAATATAAGAAGAATTTCACTAATCAGCAAAGAGGGTACAGAAAATGCCAAAAGCATGCACAAAACTCAAATCTCATAAACTCAATATGAAATTAAACTATAGTCTTAGAATATTCATAGGCCCCACTGAACAGGGAAATCCCACCAAAGACACGTGTATAGAAAAAAAAAACGAATCCTGAGAGGATGCATCAACCATGAACATGGCAGAATTGAGGGCTAGACAGGAAAATAGAAGTGACATAAACAAATCATGAGGAATGAGCTCCAAACAGAAAGAAACTGTAAACAGGAAGGAGTTCTAAACGGGAAGGAGCTCTAAACAAGAAGGAGCTCTAAACGGGGAGGCGCTATAAATGAGAAGGAACTTTAAAAATGGAAAAGAGCACAGAAGCAGGAAACCTCATCAGAATGAGAAAAGCAGACCGATTAACGAGAAAATTTTGACAGAGGACTCGCCCCTTCAAGAACGGGAAAAGACTAACGAGGGACGCGCGCTTCCGGAATGAGGAAGGTACTCGTTGAATTATGTAAGAACAGAAAAAGAAGAAGAGCGAGAACGGATGAAAGAAATCAGAAGTAAATAGTCAAAAGGTTGTGATTGATTGAGTTAGTTGAATGCCTAGAATGAGACTAATTGGCAGACCACCAAGTGGCTGAGCGTGATAGATGGGAAACGAGAAAGGGAAAGTGGCTCATACCTAGCACGATAATCCCCCTAAATTAGTGTAATCCCTAGTCATAATTAGTACCTCTATTTATATTGTTATTTTAATAAACTCATGCTATTTGGGGAGCCTTTATAAAGCTAATGTATTAAATAAAAATGACACATTCAATACAACAAGAAAAAAAAACTCAACTCAGACTCTTTGCTCCCTACATTCTTTCTCTCTCTCTCCCTTTCTAATTAGTATTTATATAAAGTAGTCATTTATCAATATTCTCCCCTTTGATCCCTGGTTAAACAAAAAAAAATCTTTACTTTTTGGTGCTTATATAAACCATGCCTCAAACTAGATCGAACATCGATCTTGACGAAAGAAATGGGAACTGGGATGAACAAGCCCATCACCTTGCTCCCCCAGCTGAGATGCTTCGGACTATCCTGAGTTGAATGCAAGAAATAGAACAGTAAAATGTCAAAACATTACACAACGCATGGCAAACGATGCATGAACATATCGCTGCAATACAATCGGACCTTGCGCAGACACGAGCAGAATTCATTCAGCACACTAACCGTGAGGGAAGAGAGAACTACCAAGAAGGAAACAAACATCAAGACAGACGGGAAGGAGACAATGAAAACAGTACGAACGTGCAGAATGAAGATGGGGAACTTTAGTCCAAGGAAGATGAAAAGGAGGAGGTGGGAGAAATTCGCCAACCAAAAGTCATGATGGAAGCTGTCATGGAGGAGATGATGGAAAGAAATATGATGGAACTAAGAAGCAGGAAAATATGGGGAAACCCAACCTAGAATCACTCATCAAGACTCCATTAAGTCCAAAAATCTTGGCCACCCCAATTCCGAGGAAATTTGTGGCACCTAAATTTTAATGTTATGAAGGAAAATCTGACCATGTAGATCATCTCAGCCGGTTCAAGCAAGTATGGCATTATACCAACATGAAGAAGCTTTGATGTGTAGGATATTTTCCCACAAGTCTAGATAGGACTGCACTTAAATGGTATCACTCCCTCCATGCTCAATCTATTACTAACTTTACTGTCATGTCCACTGTCTTGGTACAGTATTCTACTTACTGAGCAGGAATGGAGGACTCAGACTACCTTCTGACGATATTCGCCTAGAAAGAAAAAGAAACACTTTGGGAATGAACTCATAGATTCAAGGATGAGGTGGCCAAGGTAGGAAATTATGACGACAAAGTGGCAAGACTGGCTTTTAGACCGGGAGTGGATCCGGAGTCAGCCTTCTTTGAATATTTATTAAAGGTTAAACCTTTGACCATAACGAAGATTTTCTAAAGAACGCAAGCATGCATCATTTTAGGAGAAGAAAAGAAAAGCTTCATAAAATAGGTTGGATGACAGATTAATGAGCCAAAGAAAGAAGAACAGAGCTCAAGTGCTGGCAAAAAGAAGAATCAGAGAATAGAAAAAGAAAGTGAGCAGGGAGATAACGAGTGGAACAGAACTATTACTCGAAGGAGATACGCAAATGAGATCCATCTTAGAGACAAAGTCTACACCCCGTTGACTATCCCGGTAAACCAAGTCTTGTAGATGATAAAATACAAACATTGGCTGAAAAGATCAGCCCCGCTTACAAGGGAACCAAACCATGCAGATAAAGATAAATACTGCTCATTCCATAGAAGCAACGGACATTTTAAAAAAGATTGCTTCCAGCTGAAGGATTATGTGGAGAAACTGGTGAAAGAAAGATGCCTTAATCAATTCAGGAAGAGAGGGGAACCAAAGCGGGAAGCTGAAAAGGAAGTCCATGACGGAGGAAAAAAGGATAACGGGTAGCAGCCACTCCGAATAGTCAACACCATCATCACATTAACTGAGCAGGAGGGGACTACCAGAAATGAAAGGAAAATGTACAGCAAAAGACCACTATTGGAAGGAAGCCAGAAACAGGGAAGTACCACCGCCAATGAAAGCGGGAATCCCCCGCTCATTTTTTATGACATGGACTTAGAGTATGATGGGCGCCATAATGACTCCCTAGTCATATTAATACAGGTAGGAAATTGCCTGCTGAGAAGGGTGCTAATTGACGATGGGAGTGCCGTTAATATTCTCCATTGATCGATGCTCGAAAAGATGTCTATGGGAGAACGACAGTTACAAGGTCTATCACAGCCATTAGTAGATTTCAACGGGACTGTGAGTTACTCAAAAGGGTTTATCAACTTTCTAGTTAGTGCAGAACCATTCAATTACCTCATCGAATTCGTGGTGCTGGACACGTCATCCCCTTACAATGTTATTTTGGGAAGATTTGGTTACATAAAATGAGGGCAGTGCCGTGAACCTACTACCAAGTGCTGAAATATCCATCTTAGGAAGGGAGTAGAACTATAAGAGGGGACCCAACTGCTGCTAGGATCTGCACAATAACTACATTAAAATCAACAAGGAAACATAAAACGGGAAAACAGAAGAGAAGCTGGTTGTTTCTTATGAACAATAGCAATCACAGAGGAAAGTGTAGGTGGGTCCGAGGTACGAAGCAGAAGAAGAAATCAAACTCATTTGCTTAGATGAAGAAACGAAAAAATTGATAAATATTGGAGCCCACCAAGAGGAAACGGAAACATAAAGGTTGACTGACTTCCTACGTAGAAACAAGGACATTTTTACAACCACTGCTCAAGAGATGCCGGGTATACCAGAAAATATAATCTGTCATAAACTGAATACTGGCCCTTCTGTTAAACCCATGAAGCAGCGGAAAAAAAAGTTTCGCGCCAGAAAGAAACATGGCCATCAAATAAGAAGTTGACAAATTACTAAAAGTGGATTTCATTAAGGAAGTAGATTACCCAAAATGGCTCGCTAATGTTGTCATGGTAAAAGAAAATGGGAAATGGAGAATTTATGTAGACTTCACAGATTTGAACAAAGCCTACCCAAAAGATGAATATCAGTTACCCAGAATAGATCAGATGGTGTATGCTACCTCAGGACATGAACTTCTGAGATTCATAGACGCATTTCCAGGATACAACCAGGTGAAAATGTTTCAACCTGACCAAGAGAAAACATATTTCAATCTTGGGAAAACTATGAAAGTTTACGTAGATGACATGCTGGTGAAGAGTTATGAGCGGAAGGATCACTTCGAAACCTTGGTGAGGCCTTTTCCATCCTGAGAAAAAATTCGATGAAGTTGAATCTAGAAAAATGCACATACGGAGTGGCGGCCGGGGAATTCCTCGGCCACTTGGTTATGCTGCAGGAAATTGAGGTTAACCCGGATTAAGTGAAGTCATAATGGAGATCAAATCCCCACAAAACCAAAAAGAAATACAAGGCTTAACAGGAAGATTGACGGTATTAAATAGATTTCTTTCAAGATCAAATCACAAGTGTAAACCATTATTTGCAGAGCTGAGGAAGAATCCAGCGGATGGATGAGATGACGAGTGTGAGGAAGCTCTTAGCAAGATAAAAGAATACGTGATAATTTCACCATTATTGTCTAAACCAAATCTAAGGGAACCTTTATACCTATACGTAGCCGTCTCACAGACAGCCATCAGCATTGTTCTAGTTAGAGAAGAAGAAAGGAAACATAATCATGTATACTTCGTCAGTAAAAGTCTGGTAGCAGCCAAGACCCATTACAAAAGGATGAAAAATTGATACCGGCAGTTGTAATAGCCGCGAGGAAAATAAGTCCCTGCTTTCAGGCACACACCGTAAAAGTACTGACAGATTCATCAATTAGAAGTCTCCAAAATTTTCCCGATATAAGCGGAAGAACGATAAAGTGGTCAATCGAGTTAAGAAAATATAAGATCCACTACGAGCCAAGAATGTCAATTAAAGGGCAAGCCTTGGCCGATTTTGTGACAGATTTTAACATTGACGCCAGGGAGAAAGCAGAAAGCAGACAATAAGCAATTAAAAGCGGGACGTGAGAGTTATACGTTGATGGAGTCCCAAAAAATAAGGGGGCAGAGCGGGAGTGAGCTGTGGACTCCGTTTGGCGAAACACTCGAACACTCCATTTCGTTTAGATTCAATGCCTCAAACAATGAAGCCGAATACGAAGCTCTGATAGCAGGAATCACTATGTTACGACAATTTAGAGGTAAATGAAATAAAATCTTTTATGAATCAATGTTGGTAGTAAAGCATGTAACGGGGGAGTTCACGACGAAAGATGAAAGAATGATTAGTTACCTACAACGGACAAAGGGATTGGTCAAACAACTAAAAAATTTCAAAATCCACCATATCCCAAGAAACTGCACGCGGGCGCATTGACTAATTTGGGGTCTTCACTGCAACTCCCACGAAAAAGAAGAGTACCACTTGAATTTCTAGAAAGATTAAGCCTCACAGCCAAAGAAGTATCAGGAGTGGAAGCTGGACAGGAGCCAAGTTGGCAGGACAATATGATAAGTTGCTTGAAAGACGGGATCCTACCTCAGGACAAACTTCATGCTAGGAAGATTCAACAACAAAGTGCCAGGTACTGCATGACTAACAATTCATTGAATAAATGGTCTTTTCAGGGTCGTATATGAAGTGCCTAAAAGAAAAGGAAATTACATACGTGTCAGCAGAAATTCATTGAGGGGTGTGTGGGAATCATACTGGGGGTATATCTCTAGCCCACAAGTACTAAATGAAGGATATTACTGGCTGAAAAGCACCGGGATGTAAAAAAATATGCGAAGAAGTGCAACAAGTGTCAACGATTTTCCCCCGTGATAAAATTGACCACAAGAGAAATCAACACCGTGACAAGCCCTTGGCCATTCATGCAGTGGGCGCAAGACATCATCGTACCACTGCTCATGGCACCCGCTCAGAAAATGCTTCCTGCTAGTTGTCACTGACTACTTCACCAAGTGGATTGAGGCAGAAGACTTTGCTAGGATTCGTGAAGAAAAAAGTAAGGGGATTCCTGTGGAAAATATAGTGTACAAATACAGAATTTCTTGGGAATTAATATTTGACAATGGGCTTCAATTTACTGGACAGATGGTAAGGACTTTTACAAAGATCTACAAATTACCAACCGATTCTCTACACCATACTACACAAAAGGAAACGGACAGGCTGAAAGGTCAAACTGAATCATACTTGACAACATGAAGAAATGCCTAGAGTCAGAAAATTGAAATGGGTAGAAGAATTATCTGCAATACGGTAGGCATATCGAACAACTCTCAAAGAGGCGATAGGCGAAACATAATTTGCCTTAGCCTACGGAATAGAAGCAGTTATATCCGTCAAAATAGAAAATCTAACTCTCAGATCAGAACTAACTGAACAGTCAAACGAAGAGCTAAAAAAAGATCGGCAATCTAGAAGCCTAAGACCTTGGGAGCAGGAAAAATCTTCTCTCTAAAATGTGGAAAAAAGGTCGGCGGCCTAGAAGTCTAAGTCCTTGAGAACGGAAAAAATCGTATCTCTAAAATATGTGAAAATGAGTAATGACTATGATTTGAAAGCCTAAGTCACCGAGGTTAGAATAAAAAACACTCTCTAAAATGAAAATCGGGTTGGAGGTTTAAAAGTCTAAAGCCTTGAGAGTGGGGACGCTCACTCTCTAAAAAAAATCAAAACTAAAAAATGTCAGCGGCCTAAAATCCTAAGCCCTTGAGAGTGGGAAGAACATTCTCTCTAAAATGTGAAAAGTAAAACAAAAGATGAAACACAATGCAAGGAAATGAGAAAAGAAAAACTCAAAGAAGATGGAAATGAGAAAACTCATCCGATCTAAACAGGAAACAACTTAGAAAGCAGGAAAAGCACTATAAGCAAACATCCTTCAATTGCTGAAGTCTAAACTTAAATTGTCATTGGAAATAACTTGGAACCTAGAAATTGCTAGGTGCTAAAATGCTGAGTTACTTAATAATTCTTCTTCAAAATATTTGAAAAATTATTCGATTGAAAAACGTTAAAAGTACAAAAATTTTAAGTTCTACTTTACTTACTCAAATCTTGCTCAAGTATAATTAGTAAACTTATGAAGCATGACAATAAGAGAAAGATATTTCCTAGATAAACGAGAAAATTACAAAATTCCTTAAAAATAAAAGGTACAAAATACAAAGTAAAAATTACAGGAAATAAAAAGAAGACTAAGACTCATCCACAAGGATGATCCCAGCGTCAAGAAGGTCAGTCGCGACGCCCACAGTGTCCTCCGTTATGAGAACGCTACCTTCTTCAGGCGGGGGGATTGTGGCTTCCTCAGAAGCAGGAACATCCTCGGGAGTGGCCTCCGTCTCAGCTTTAGTGGCCTCTTCCAGAGAGACCTTGGGGGGAAGGTTCTCATTTCCGTCTTTGTACCTAAAAAGGTAAACCTTCTTCTCGGCCTTATCAAAGAGATCTTGATAAATGTCACCAGACTTCTCTTTTCTTTGCTCGGCCTCTTCTCGGGTGGCTACAGCAGCAGCCAACCTTTCTTCCATAATTTTTAAATTTTTAATGGAAAGAGTCTGGCACCTCTCGAACTCCTCAAGAGCCTCCTTTGCATCTCTCAAAGACTCTTCAACCCTAGAATGCTTTGTTGCCTCGATTGCTGCTACCCGAGCTAACTCTTCAACTGTACTTTATAACTCTGCTTCTCTTTTAGAGAGCCGCTCGATTTCAGCCCTCTAAGTCTCGAGAACCCCATGGTTGCTCTTGATCTACCTCTTCCACTGAGCAACTGTCTGCTTATTGGCCAGGAAGTGCTTCTGAAGAATGTTGTGAAAGATACCTAAGAAAAATACAAAAGGAAACACAATTCAGTAAAATGAAGGAAGAGGACAAGTAAAGAAAACAGGAAGAAAAGGAAAGAGAATACCTTCATCAAGCCATGTCTTAAGGAATAGGGTTCAATCTCAACGGACATATTGCGGGCTGTTACCATGTCTGTGTCTGACTGGACCCTGTGGAGCACAATGTGAGATGAGTGTGGCCCACTCAGGAAGTTGACGGAAGCGGGGACCTGGGGGACCCCATGAAAATGATTTCATCTTCACAAGGAAGGGTCTTCGCCCACTCCCTAAGAACTGGAAAGTTGAAAGAGAGTCGAATCCCATTGTGCAGGGGGTGGAGTGGAAAGACGTTGCTCGGAAGTCTCAACCACAACAGAAGGGCCAGGAAGAATGGTCGGAGGTGAAGCAGGGACAGTTTAAGTCTCGTTGGAAGTAGGAGAAAGGTCCACTTGGGAAGTGCTCAGAGCCTCGCGCCGCAGATGGACATTCCTTTCTTCCTCACAATGTCCTTGATGATAGTACTCCTCAGACGCGCGCTCCTCGACATAACACTCACTACAAAGTTTTAAAGTAGACACTCCCGTTGTGCATCTTCCCGTTCAGACCCAGGAGAAATGGAAGTACTAGAAATGAAAATCAGAGACTGTGAAGTAAGAGTACCTAGTAGAATTTCAGGAGAAGATGAAGGAGACAATATGGATGGTTGCGCTAAGGATAGTGGCACTACGTGAAAGGGGTGAAGCTCGGTTGTCTTACAGCATGAAAGCGACTTTGATTTCCCATCTCAAATCTAGGATATCGTCCCAATCTCATCCACGGATGTTGAACGCGACTACGATCTTTTCTCTTAACTCCTGGGATAGATAGAGAGTTTTGTTCCTTTTGTTATCTATAAAACAAGAAAAAGAAAAGAAAGTTAGCAAAGATAAATAAGAAAATGAGAAAACAGAAAGTGAAAGAAATGGAAATTGAAGCTCCGATGACTTACGTAGACTCCCCATCTACGAGGAATCGTCTAGCGACCATCACCGCCCTAGATTCCCTCCTTTCTGAAGAACATCCCGTTCCGATCCCCTGTCCCCATTTGGGATCCCGGTAATCATCTTTCTTCTCTCAGCACTGGGGCGAGGGGCCAGATAGTAACATTCAGACTCGGCGCGATACTTGATGATGTAGCACGCTCTAAGTTCACCTACTTTAAAATCTAAATCGTGCCTCCTATTCAAGGCTTCAAAACTGAGTAAAATCCTATGCGAACTAGGGGTAAACTAAGACAGAGCTAATTTACAAGTGTTGAAAAATTCTTGAAAGAATGGAGAGAAAGGAAGCTTAAGTCCCAAGGCTATA
The DNA here is from genome assembly GCA_003255025.1 of Datisca glomerata. Lineage (NCBI taxonomy): Eukaryota > Viridiplantae > Streptophyta > Magnoliopsida > Cucurbitales > Datiscaceae > Datisca > Datisca glomerata. The sequence goes on from QANY01003195.1 coordinate 1,200,048, forward strand.
TATATAGGGCTTAAGGTTATTTGGTACGGAGGGCTATAGGGGTGGCCTACATGCCCGCTTTCACCTAAACTGCACACTATGTCAGGGGGAAAGGCATAACGGTGGGAATCTAAAAAATGTTCTAACTCGGCGTGGTTCTAACCAAAGGTACATGGGGTTTAAACTTAGAAATGTCATCGCGCGCCATGGATGAAGAAGAAGGGATTTGGGCAAGAAATTCAAAAAGAAGGCGAAGAAGAAGATAGAGAGGGAGAATATCTTACAACAAGGAGATGAAGGTATGAAGAAATGAAGAATGAGAATCCTTAAGTAGGTAGCGGGTTTGAAAAGAAAATAAAAACGTGCTCAATGAATTTTTTTGGAATGGGAATCTGAAGGGACATTTTTGGAAAGACGCAACTGACAGGACAGAACCGTCACTTGCCCCAGCGATTGGCACGACGACAATTGGAAAAAAGGCAAAGAAACAAAGCACACGTCGCCAAAGCAATTGAAAGTGGGAAACTAAATAAGCAAAAGATATATAATGAAAAGCTTCTTTACAGGAAAGATGTCAACATGAATGGGAAATGAAGCGCCATCACATGGAAAACACGCATCACTCTTGATTTAATTAACATTTTATGTATATGTTTGTTATTTCCAGAGAAATGCATGTTCCCAAGAAAAAATGAGATGATCTTCGTAAAGGAGCATACAAATCAAAATTTCTCATCATTACACATCAACAAGTGAAAATTTATTAAGTGTAATAGGGGCAAATGAACAGGAAAAAATCACTCAAGACACATGTACAGAAAGAACGAATCATGAGGGGACGCGTGGACCATGAACATGGTAAAATTGGTGGCTAGACGGGAAAATAGAAGTGACACAAATAGATCATGAAGAATGAGCTCTAAACGGAAAGAAACTCTAAACATGAAGGAATTCTAACAGGAAGGAGCTCTAAATGGGAAGGAGCTCTAAACAGGAATGAGCTCTAAACGGGGAGGTACTCTAAACGAGGAGGAACTCTAAAAACGGAAAAGAGCACAGAAGTGGGAAATATCATCAAAATGGGAAAATTAGACCGGTTAATGGGAAAAGGCTGACAGGGACTCGCGCCTTCGAGAACGGGAAAAAGACTTATGGGGGACTCGCGCCTCCAGAACGGGGAAGGTACTCATCGAACTGTGCAAGAACGAAAAAAGAAGAAGAGCGAGAACAGATGAAAGAGATTAGAAATAAACAGTCAAAAGGTTGTGATTGATTAGCTCGAAACCACAAGAAATAGGCAAGTGGCTATGGCTGATTGGTGGTTGAGCGTGACAGATGGGAAGCGAGAAAGGGAAAATGGCTCATACCTAGCAGGATAATCCCCACGAACGAGTGTAATCTATAGGCATAATAAGTATCTCCATTTATATTTTTATTTTAATCAACTCATGCTATTTGGGGAGCATATATAAAGTTAATGTATTAAATAAAAAAGACACATTCAATGCAAGAAAAAACTCAACTCAGACCCTTTACTCCCTACATTATCTCTCTCTCCCTTTCTAATTAATGCTTATATAAGTTAGTCATTATCGATATTCTTCCCCTTGATCTCCGGTTAGACTAAGAAAAAATCCTTTACCCCCACACAAATATCTATATATCTGATAAATTTTGTACAATACAAAAATGAAGAGGAATGTTCTATTTATATAGAAAATTAAGAAATCATGAATATCATTTTAAATAAACCATATGGGACAAAAGCATAAACCAAACAGAATCAAATGTTTATGTCTCTCTTTGTGACTCAGCAACAATATTAGCTTACAAGTTGGTTAAAAGTCTCAGACTCATGCTTATGAATAAAAATAAGATGCTTTCAAGAGAAATCATCATTTGGTAGATAATTAGGCTCCGCCTAAGCATTGACTATTAATTTGATTTTTCGCCGACACTTAATAATGTGATGTTTTATGAATATAATTATAACATGTACATAATAAAGTTAAAGAAGTTTCATGAGAATAATATTATAAATTTTGAATTATACTATGTCTAGATACTTGATAGTATCGCAATGGAATGCACAAACAACAACAAAAGTATTTTGCAATAAAATAACTCATGAAGGATATATAGAAACTATTTTTTTAATTTTTTTAATTTTATTTATGCCTGTAAAATATAATCACTTAAATAAAACATTTATTTGTTGTTTTAAAATATAAGTAAATCACAAATATAATAAACATTTTCTCAAATTCCTGTTTAACTTTAATATATCTTCAAAAAATTTATTATCTAAATTGTTCCAGTTTATTCATTCAAACTATTGGAGATGTTTCAATTTTACATTTTATTATCTCAAATTATAGATTTAAAGTTTACAAGCTTTTACTTTGTAATACTTATTATGTTAGCTAGTCAAGTCTACCCTCTGGCATATGCTCTCAATTAGTTAGTTTGGTGTCTGTCATATTAAACTAGAAAGAAAGTATTAATTAGTTTGAATGCACTATCATGTCAAACATATCAAAAGTGGCTAGCGTATGTAATTGAAAATAAATAATACGATAATATATTTTAGCACAAATAATTAATTACGTTTCATACTTAATTCATACTTATACTTAAGAGATTTTGTGTATGAGTCATACACCTCCTAATTTTCTTTAGAATTTTTGTAGCTTTTTGATGAGAAATTAAATAATATGATGTCAATCGTTTATGTTGACTATCATATAATAAACAACTAATTCAAATATATAAATTCTACTCGCCCGACCTGGCTAGTAGAATGGAAAGTGGGCAATATAATTGGAGCAGTAATGAGATCTACTATGTGCCTAGGACATCAATCAAAGGACAAGCCTTTGCAGACCTTATTGTAGAATTCAAACGAGATCAAGCCACACCAAGAGCAGCACAGATGCATCCGGAGGAGATTGGAAGTTGTTCGTTGATGGGCCGTCCAGTCATAAAGAAGCAGGAGCGGACATCATGTTTCAAATGTTATATAAGGAAGTCATACAGCAGACTTTGCTATTTAGCTTTGATGCTTCCAATAATGAAGTGGAATATGAGACTATTAACAAGAATCGATCTCATCTTAGAACTCTGGGTAACAAAGGTTACTATTTTTTGTGATTCTTAATTCGTAGCGAACCAAATTACAAGAAATTGTGCTGCTAAGGATGAAAGGATGGCTAAGTATATGTAGTGAACAAGGGATGGCTAATTATTTGATGTGAACAAAGAATTTTGGCAAGTCAAGAATCAGAGGACCGCCAACCAAACTACTTCTTGGAACGGCAAAGTATGTAACTTTTTCTCTCTAATCGAGTAAAGAAACATGAATTCGTTTGGCCCTAAATCTAGACCAAAAAGAAGGTTCAAGGACTCAAAACACAATAAAACACTGTAAGTATTGGGAGCATTTGAGCGGGAGAGAAATCATGGTAGTTAAAGAATTCCTAGAACAAGGAGAATCACCTAAAACCTAGTGCCATGTACATATTTTTAAAATTTAGTTCGACAGCAGAACGAAGTGGGTTAACACACTCTTGTCACTCTAAAACTCTAAGCCAACATTGTATTTATTAGCACACTCTCATAACCCTAGATATCCTAAACAATGAACTTACAAAACTAATCATCCTTATGAGTTGATCCAACAACAATCTCCACCTTCAACCCATTATTTACAATATACGCTTGAGTAGCTAAGTTTGCATCATCAAGAACATTATCTTCAAACATCACCTTCTTCTTCACGGGTTGCACTCGTCGTTCTTCTTGTCATAAACTTTTTAACATGCAGAAAGAGGCCTTTTTTATTAGGCTGCTAACTTTACCGGCAGTAGGGGTTAAAAGATGGTGTCTGAGCGAAGTAAGATCCTCTTTTTTTCGTCACATCGACAATATTCTTTCATTTTTGTACATAACAACTTGCATAAGCAAAGTATAATATTTGTTACAAATCTAAATCCTACAATATATTTGTTACAAATCTAAATCCTACAATATTCTCTAGTCTCTAGCTATCATATATAGTAGTAATAAAGTTATATCTTGTACTTTCTTGGGCTTAACTAAGAAAAGAGGACAAGAGAATAAAGGCAAAAATAAATCAGACTTTAAGCCAGGCTGCTTCATTCAAGTCTAGGACATAGGCAAGACTTATAAATCAAGCAGTTTCATCAACATTTGCTACTTCCTCCTCCAACACTTCAAGTATAAAAACCTCATCTACAAACGGAACAAGGTATGCCTTCTCTCTCCTAAGAAAACTATACCAAATTTTCTCTAGGATAATGACTTAGGCATCAGAAGCTTTTCAACGAAGGAACCACCATCGATTCTCTTTGCCTTAGAGTTATTTCTTTATGTTGTGCATGTTCCTTCCTGAGAGGATCCTTACGAGGAGAGAAGATTTCATGCCACCTCGCTATTGAAGTTTTCGGCATCAACAGTTGGTGTCATTTGCGGGAACAACTGCAAAGCCGCTCCTGTTCAAAGTATTCAAAACCCTTTTCTTTCCTTAAGGAGAGAACGGTTCTAGTACTCTACGTCGATGAAGTTTAGGACAGAATGAAGGACCCACATTTCCCCTTACCGGACAATCACCCGATAAAGGAAGAAGGACACGGTGAGTGTAATCTCCAAGGTAGCAAGGAAGGGGAGGAAAGGCGTGCGAGTCCCCATTCGGGTCATAACGATCTCTTGCACAAAAATGGTCTTTCCCCATAACTCAAAGGCTTTGCTGGCAGAATTTTCAGGCATTCACAGAACCCTCGGGAAAAATCACCTGGGGAAGGGCAGGACAACCTCTTAACTCAGAGATAGTACCACCTCTCAATGAAGTCGAGACCAACACGAAGCCAGACAGAGTATGGTTAGACTCTCCCTTTGTAAGATTCTGGTTGGGGTCATCGCCAGAAGACAAAGGAGGATAACAAAGTCGCCAGAGAGTAAACGAAGGCAAACACCCCTAAAAGACCATCTAGGGTTAGTACATGAGTAATGGCGGAAGGTGGAGGAAAGTATCGACGGGCTACCCAACGTCTAAATCCCCGATGCCGTACTTGGCCATCAACAACTTTACAAAGCTCCAGTATAGGTGAAAGGCAGTATAAATGAATGAGTTTGGGACCATCCCCCCACCACGGGTGAGATACAAACCTGGGCTACGCGGTTTCTAGTTCTTAAATCCCATTTTGGGTGAACGGAGGGATGAAAGACCTGATAAGTTCGACGTAATACATGAAGCCCCAGTGAGAGGATCGAGTTTTACTCCTGACAAGCTCTTGTGCGAGATGGATCAACCCACAAGAAAGGAGCCTTTGATCGAAGCACCACCCAGGAAAGAATTGAAGGGCCAACAAGATGGTTGGTCGTACTCCCACCAGAACAGCCGGAGAGGAAGGATCAGGACAAACTCATATCTGCCCACAAACAGAATGTGAAGTTCGTGAGGTCCTGCCAGTGATGTGAAGATGCAGCTCTGGAAATAAGGAGCCCATTTGTCTTCGGGGGCATACCATAATCACAAAGCTAATTAGGATTTTGGGATGCTCACACCCCGAAGGATACATCAAGATCAGAAGATATGAATTTAATAAATGCATATAAGTTGCACAGATTTATTTTGGAAGCGGTTCTCTAGGTCAGTTTCCCTCCGTTTAGAGTAAAGAAAATGATCGCCTCTTCTACAAAGTATGAGGAAGTATTAAAACATGATGACTAGGGAGGTGCTTTAAACCGCCAGTAGGGATTAAACAAAAAGTGATGACTGACGATATGCTATAATCTGACAGTCGAGATTAAACAAAAAGTGATGACTCGTGAGGTGCTATAACCCGATAGTCGAGATTAAATAAAAAGTGATGACTGACAAAGTGCTCTAACCCGACAGTCAGGATTAAACAAAAAGTGATGGTTAGTGATGTGCTCTAACCTGACATTCGAGATTAAATAAAAAATGATGATTGATGAGGTGCTCTAACTCGGCAGTCAGGCTTAAACAAAAAGTGATGACTAACAAGGTGCTCTAACTCGGTAATCGGGATTAAACAAAAAGTGATGTCTACTAAGAACCCCAGCTCGCTAGACAAGATTCAAAGGTCTAGCTAGAGTAGGAACGTCTAGATAGATGTCAAGGTAAAAAGTGAGGTATGTCGAGCATCCCAACTCGTCAGACGAGATTCAAGTGTCTAACTATAGAAGGTACGTCTGGCTATATATCAAGGTAAAAAGTGATGTCTGCCGAGCACCCTAACTTGTCAGACATGATTCAAGGCTCTAGAAAGAGCAGGAATGCATGTGTAGACATCAAGGCAAAAAGTGAAGTCTCTCGAGCACCCTAGCTAGTCAGAGCATGCCCGCTTGGCTAGACAACAAGGAAATATGTCTACCGAGCATTCATGCCCGCGGACGAGATCGAGGGTCTAGCCAGAGCAGACGTTCCTAACTAGACATCAAGGAAAGGTGTCTGTCGGTCACTCATGCTCGCAAATGGGACTGATGGTCTAGCCAGAGCAGGAACGCTTGGCTAGACATCAAGAAAAGATGTTTGTTAAGCACTCATGCTCATAAACGAGATCAAGGGTCTAACCAAATCAGGCACGCCTAGCTAAACATCAATGAAAGATGTCTGCTGAGCACTCATGCTTGTAGATGAGATCGATGGTCTAATCAGAGCAGGCACGTTTGGCTAGACATTAAGGAAAGTTTTATGTCGAGCACTTATGCTAGTAGACGGGATCGAGGGTCTAGCCAGAGCAGGCACACCTGGCTAGACATTAAGGAAATATGTATGTCGAGCTCTCATGCTCGCAGACGGGGTAGATGGTCTAGTCAAAGCCGGTATGCCTGGCTAGACATCAATGTAAAAACTGATATCTGCCGAGCATCCTAGCTTGTCAGACTGGATCAAGTGTAGCTAGAGCAAGTATGCCTGGCTAGACATCAAGGAAAGATGTATGTCGAGCACTCATGCTCGCAGACGAGATCGAGGGTCTAGCTAGAGCAGGCACGCTTGGCTAAACATCAAGGAAAGTCGTATCTAAGGTAAATTGATTGAGGGCAACTGTTATGAGTGTTTCCCCGAGCACCAACGATCTGACGCGTATCATGCCATATTAAGGAGTTTCAATAGAAGGGAAGTTTCAGACGGAATGAGCTGACCTTACTTGGTCAGTGTCAATGGTGCTCGGGTTACACAGACTCGAGCACATGTGAGAGTTGGAATAAAGCACGTAAGGGGAGCTCGAATAATCTTAAGCATAAGGCCATCATTACCCGCTGAAAGTAACTCCCAACATGTCCAATCACCGTGATAGAATGTCAGATCAACCTCCGATCTATAATCTCAAAAGCACATCGACAATAAATGCTTATCGCTTTCTGTCAAGGTCGCCTCCCTTCCGTCCAATCAACGACTGTCAAGACAGGTTTCGTGTCTCACAAAGCTTCTCCAACATACCTTCAAGAGACTTATTCAACACGCTTCCTCCTCCAAGGCTTCAGGTATAAATATCTCCTCTACAAATGGTATAATGTATGCATTCCCCTAAAGAAACTATGCCAAAATTTCTTCAGGATACTAACTTAGGCATCGGAGCCTTTTCGACGAGAAAACCATACATGATTCTCTTCGCCTTAGAGTTCTCTGTCTGTGTTATACATGTTCCCACCCCATAGGCCCCCTACGTGGAGAGGAGATTGCATGTCAACTCACTATTGAAGTTTTTGACATCAATACAGAACATGTCAGAGAGAGTAGACTGGACTGAATAATATAGTTACATAGAACATGTCAGAGAGAGTAGACTGGACCGAATAATATAGTTATAAGTATACAAAGCAAATACTTGTGAAATTTAAATCTATATTTTGAGGTAAATAAAATTTAAAATTAAAACATCTATGGGAATTTAAATAAATAAACTGGAACAATTTAGATGACAGAATTTTTGAAGATATATTTAAAGTTAAACCAGAATTTGAGGAAATGTTTATTATATTTGTGATTTACAGATATTTTAAAACAACTAATAAATATTTTATATATGTAATTATATTTCACAAGTGTAAAGGAATAATTATCGTCCTCTACTAGCAAATCATTCCGAATGTAAATGAAATGGAATGATATCAATGTTCGATTCTATTTGCTTGAGCTCATGGATCCTATATAAATACCCATGTTTCACTATATGGATTTTTTTGCCATTATGTGAAACACTCTATAGGTGATCCAATGTCTTTTGACTCTCTATGATGTCATGACTGAAATGATTACTTTCTTTTCAAAAATTTGTTTCCCCTTATGCCATCGTTGCTCTGTCTGATCACTGAAGCATCTTGTCCGTTTATATTCCGGGACCCTTGAGTGAAACAAATTTCCTCTAATCGAGCTCCACGTGTCAGACTTTTCTCATTTTTACATTATTGATTGCTGCTTTTCGCTGATTCATCTTTTGGCTGAGAGTTTTTCTTTTCGAATGGAATTCATCTTTTCACGTCCAGGCAATGTATATATGTGGTGGGCCTTCCTTGACAATGTAATTTTTCCTCATACTTATAACTTCTTCACCTCTTCGTTCGTTTAAAATCTGATTTGACACTCTAACTATTCCTAGAATAAGAAATAGGAAAGAATTTGAATGATTTATAAACTGATATTGTAGAGCTTTCTAGACCATGCTCACATCTCCTGGAGGTATGCTGGAGAAGTTTTGTGAGATATGAAATTTGTCTTGATTGTCGCTGATTGGATGGAAGGGAAGCGATCTTGCATAAAACGATAAGCATTTATTGTCGATGTGCTTTTAAGGTGATAGGACAGAGGCTGATCTGACATTCTGTCATGACGGTTGGACCTGTTGGGCGCTACTTTCAGTGGGCAATGATGACCTTGCGCTTGAGGTTATTCAAGCTCCGGTCCCCTTGCATGCTCTATTCCTACTCTCACACGTGCTCGGGTCTGTGTAACTCGAGCACCCTTGATACTGACCAGATAAGGTCAGCTCATTTCCTATGAAACTTCCCCTCTCCTAGATCCCCCTAATATAGCGTGATACATGTCGTTGAGTTGTTGGTACTCGAGAAAACAATCATAACATAGTTAGTTTAGTGTCTATCGTACTAAACTAAAAGAACTTATTCATTAGTTTGATTGCATTGTCATGCCAAAACACATCAAATGTAGCTAGTGTAAGTGTATGTCATTGAAAGTAAATAATACAATAAATATTTTAGCACAAATAGTTAATTTAACCCCACACTTATATCTAAAAGGTCTTGTGTATGTGTCACACTACTTTTAATTTTTCCTATTATTTGTAACTTTGATAAAATATTAAATAATATAAGGCTAAGAAATTATGTTGACTCTATGTAAGTTTAATTTTGTGTAAAAAACTTGAATTCACATATATAAATTTGTCATAATCCAACAACCTAAATTTTAAGATAATTGACAACTTACCACAATATTAGAACGGGAGGTTCCGAGTTTAAACCTTTCATCGACAATATTCCTCTTAATTTTAAATTAAATCTCTATATGTGAGTGCTATCAAAATATTTTAAGACGACACGTACAACACATCAACATTAAAGATAATTTTGAAACAATATTTCAAAAGAAGATGATGACATAACCATGATTAGTAAGATTAGTCGACAGGAGGGTTGATATTTGAATTAGATGATAAGACTCTAACCACTTCAGCTAAGAGACAATACAATATAAGGAAAAGGCTAGACAAGTATACACTACTAGTCCACATGTTATGATTATCTCTTGACCTTAATAATCATGCTTGCTTTAGAAATTGAAAAAAGGTGGGGCTTTACTTTATCAGGCCTAACTGTATCATATCATTACACGTGGCAATAACAGCCTTTCCCAGACGTTGGATATGATCTAGGTCCAGTCTGGCGCCTGACAATACATTTGGTGTTAAAATAGAAATAGACGTGGCTGACTTTTATTGGTAGTTGTAGGGAAAGGTTAGACTCATTTGCTATTGACATTTGGCGATAGCCAAGTGGAATGAATGAGTTCGGTTTGTGTTATGAGCCGTTTAAGAACCGGCTTGCTCCAGTTAGATGCTCTCGGTCAAAGTCCAAATTAAACCAGATGACCAGAAACTAGTAGCCGCTCGTAAGTCTGAAGTGGGTTCCAATGGAGCAAGCCTGACAACTGATTTAGTTTTTAGTTTTCGGTGTTGGATCGTTAAATTTAACAAAAAATGCATCAACACCCCTATAATTATAATTTGAGGGTTGTAAAGTGATCCTCTAAACTTTTTTTTACATTTTAAACTTCAATAATTTCTTCCATCCATTTTCATTTATAACCATTAACTCTTTCTTAACACCCATTCAAGAGAGAAAAAAAATACAAACTCTCCCTCCACTATTTTCCGCTCATCCTCCATTTGTTCCATGTTTTCTCAAAATCAAATTAAACTACTAAACTCAATTACACTTCTTTAAAAAATTCAATTAAACTACAAAATTTAATTAAATTGCCAAAATTCAATTAAATTGTCAAACTCTAATAAATGAATGTACTAAACTCATTCACAAAACACATTATAAACCCATTAACAGCCATTTAAAATCATCAATAAAAGTAAATGAATGTATTAAACTCATTCACAAACGTGTTCTAAACCCACTGACAAACATTCAAAACATGTCTCCTCGTCTTCAACATGATATGTCATTGTGTTATGGAAGATTGGGAAGCTTGTACCACATCGTCTCGTTACCTGTAAAAATATAAAGTAATCAATTAAAATCAATAAAAATGAGCAAACCTAATAAATTAATTTCGAGAGTAATAAACGTTTTCTTATAGGCAACTTGTTCTTTCTAGAACCACCAATGTTACTTGGACCACCATCGTTGTTTGGACCACCATCGTTGCTTGGAACACCAACGTTGCTCGTGTTTTTCTGTTTAGACATCTTGTTGCATGTTCTTTTATTATGACCCCATTGTTTACAATTTGCACATTTAAGTCATCTACCTTTGCTTAAAGCTCTATTTAGGTTAGATGACTCCCATTCTTCTTTATTTCTCTTTCTCTTGGGTCATCCATGTTGTTTTATTATCTTTGGAGGAATCATTGGCTCCTCGCCCATCTTTTCCCACCGCTCAAGACTTAGAATGAGTTTAAACATATGTTCATAAGCAATGAGGTATCTTTCTTTGTTGAACACTGAGTTTACATACTTTTCAGGCTCCTCTCGATTCTAAAACATGCAAATAATTGCATGAGACCGAGAAATTTCAGCCAACTCCCACCTCCTACAACCGCAAGTTTTCTTTAACAAGTCCACTATAAATCTTGCACCATACATATTATCAACTTCATATAAATGATATCCCTCATAATGTGCTATAGAACTAAATGATGTCTCTTTTTCCTTATCCAACATATTTTGAATACTAGGACATAATAGACCATTATATTCTCTAATTCCATCTCTCTTTGTTTGAAATATCTTCATGTGAAGCCTTCTAATATCTCCATCATGGTCATGATAGGCTTATCTCTACACTCAAGTATGTAGCTATTGAAACACTCAGCTACATCACTGACTAATATGTCACACACTTTACAAATGGACAAAATGAATGCCTAGACCAACAACTAGAATCCAACTTGGATAGCCAGCTAAAAGCACCTACATCAAGCTCTTCGATTTGTTTCATAATTCTCTTGAATTGATGTTTTGTTGAGGACCTAATAGCACTCCACATCAAATCGTTGAAGGTTTTTCCTAGATACAACTTTTTAAAGTTGGCATACAAATGTTCTTTTTATTATTGAACACCATCAATATCAAACTCAATCTTATAATCTGCAAGGGTCATTTTAAACTATTTCAATCAGCATTATTACTTCACTGTAATTTATAGTTATATGAAAACCATCACCGCTTCTCTGTTACTCTGTTTCTTAATTAAATTTGATTTGGCTTATTGCATATTTCTCATTAGTCCCTGTGGAGATCGACACTCACTTATCACTTTAATACTTGTTAATGACACGTGCACTTGCCTTTTTATACATATCACAGAACATCTATATCCAAAGAACAACATTCAATCCCTCTCATTTAGTTTTCTGGTTAACTATAAAGATTTTGAATTCATTAAAGTTCCAACATATTTGTCATAATGACACTATGTAATGTGGAGCTAAAATTCAATCTACATCTACATAGCCATATCGATGACAAGCATTTGGTAACAACTCTTTGAATGACTCGCACAAACCCTTTTGTTGATCGGACATAAATGTCCATCTTATTGTGTTTAGATCACCTAAATCTTCCAACAATGCATTAGAAACCAACTCCATGAATCTTTTGTTTCCGCCTCTACTGCGACACATGCCATAGGAAATATGTTATCATTCCCATCAATACCGGTGGCTGCCAACAATTGACCACTAAAAAGGCCTTTCAAATGACAACCATCAGTGAAAATAATAGGCCTACATCTATCAATAAATCATTTTTGCATCAGTGAAAATAAGTCTTTGAAACACATTATTTTCAACTTTCACATACGTTGAGGATCCAGGATTCCACTTTTTAATGGTTGCACAATAGTTCAAAAGTTGAGCATATTGTGCATGTTGTGAACCTTTAATCAATTTCAAAGCTTTTTTCTTTGCTCTATAACACTTATCTAGGGAGATAAAGACTTGGTAATCTTTCTTAACCTCTTCCCTAAATGCAGTTATTTCCCGAGTAGGAGAATCCCTAAACCTCACTCAAAACTTCTCAGCTAGCCAAGTAGATGTGATCCTGGTGTTTATCCCATATCGGCCACAATTAGTGTGTAATGGCTGGAAAGTCTTGATTTGGAAAGATCCAAGTTTAGAATGATGAGAGACATGTATTCTCCAACCACATTTTTCTTACACTTTGCAATAATTCTACTATTCTCATTATTGATATACTTAAAGTCGAACCCATTTTAGATGACATAAAGTTTAAGTGTTTGCCTAAAGACAATATGTGTGCTAAATAACAACCCAATTTTCAGGTCAATAGGTTTACGCATGTCTATCTCTCCATGAAATTCTAGAAACTTTAGTATATTTTCATCATCATATGAGCTACATAAGCTACCCATCTCATCACTATCTTCATATTCTGACAATGCCTCATTTAAATAAATATTAGGGACATAAAAATCTAGTTCATATAGCATTGTGACTCTTTCTTCCATAAAGTCATCTTGCAGATCTTCATTAGACTCATAAAAATGCTCTAATTAGACTTAACATGCTCATCAATCTCAAATGCACACAACTTAATATTAGCAGTGATGGAATTGACATGCTCAAAATATATCTCCACTACCTCATACATTCCACGTATTAATTCAAACATTAGTTTACATGCATCACTATCTTATCTTAATGGCATTAACTTTTACATTTCTTGTCCTGTGAACTTATACCACAAAGAGACCAAATTTGTATAACACATTCTTCTTTAATCATTGATTCATATACTATAGTTGACACCTATGTCTAGGTCCATGCATTCAAAAAAAATTACCTCACCTCCGATGTAACTGGATATAGGGAACTTTTCCAACACTCCTCCATGGTGTAATTCCACGGTAATAACATTCGTCGCTGCCATACCAAATTGATTAAGAATACAATACAATTTATTAATATTATAAATAATTATCAAACTAGTTATCTGCTCAGCATTAAATAGATGGCTACTCTTACATATCTGAGCTTGAAGTTCGTATGCCCAAATACAATCCAAAATGAAGAACTCGGTCATATTAAAATTTGGTTTGATTAGTATGAAAATAAAACTCGGCCAGATTAAAATTTTCAGAGAGAGAGATTACTAAGAAAACACGTCGCAACAACTCTCCAGTGAATGCCAAAAACTTTCCAGTGAAATTTTTCCAAACAACTCTGACTCTCAACTAACCTCTTCTCCCTACCTCTCGATTATAGACTGATGGTGGCAACTTGGCCGACCATGGAGGTTGGGTAAGAAGAAAGAATATGAAGGGTTGAGAGATTGGGTGAGATGAAGAGGATGGAGGGGTTGAGAAACTTAGGGGTTTCTAACCTAACAGGAGTAAACGGGGATATGGATGGAGGGGGACTTTAAATCATTTTATTGAAATTTAGGTATTTAAAATGTCAAAAAAAAATCCAGGAGGTCACTTTATAACTCACTCAAAGTTTAGGGGGTTTCAATGTATTTTTTCCTTTAGTTTATTGCGAATAAAACTATGTGTTGTACGCTGTTAAATAATGTTAAATCAATTAAATATAATTTACTAAGTTTTTGGTAATTTAACTTTAATGTGTCTGATACGGTGTGTGTTTTTTTATGTGTAGAGATTTAGAGATTTAAGGATGATTTTTATTTTTATGATGAGCTAAAATAAAAATACCAAAAAATAATGGTAGTGTTGTCTATATATAATGTTATGGCCTCTAGGTCACACAAAAAGTGAAAACATTATATTCCCTCTAATATCTCATATTTAGAGAGAAAACAAAAAGACTTAATTTTCACTGATAAAATCGTATAGATTTAGAAGGTCAACCCTCGACTCTACAACATGATATATCATCATGGATTCAAATACATTTCTGTCTAATCAATATTTCATTCTTAGCGATCCAACATGAATGTTCTTAGGATTTTAGGAAATAATTTTCACCGATAATAGAATTCTTTCCTAACACGATAGTCATAAACCATAGCCTTATAATCTCAAATTTTGGTGGCCTTCAATCTCTCAGTCTGAATTTAATCCCTAATTCAGACTATATTTTAATAAAATAAAAAATAATTCGATGAATGTTCATCTTTCATCACAAAGTTTATAAATGATTAGTTGTACGAAAATTAGAGATGTATCAAATTTACAAAAAAAATCACAATTTAGTTGATTTCATAATAAAAACATAATTTTTAAAAGAGAAAAGTACAATATTTGAAATAAAAACCAAGTAAACATTGGATGTTCAAATTAAAATAACAAATATATATATATATATATGGGAGATGAAATTTAAGAGATTATGAGATACTGATATTTGAATAGAGAGTGGGAAATTTTTAAAAGTAGAAGAAGATAGAAGAAATTATGTGAAGAACTTGAAATGAAAGTTCATTAAATATAACCTAAAACCTTAAAACTGCAAATTATATTTAAGCAATAAATACAAATTAATTTGTTTTTATTTAAGTGGTAAATTAATGCCAACGATCAATGTTTTTAAATAAAAATATTACCGTAAAAATGAATGTTAAATTGTCAAAATTAAGATCACTTTTGGATATTGATGACCATTGGCAATTTTTGGGCAGGTTAGAGTTCGCGCTGAGCCTGGCAATTGATGACCATTGGCAAGTTTTTGTTCTTTTCTATTAGATCTATTAGACCCGAAATTTTAACCTTTAAAGTCTGAAGCCTATCTCAATTTTACTTGATCATGCTTCGGGTTTAGTCTTTTGATCTCGATTTTCGATCATAATTAAACCAGTATCGAGCAAACTTATCGAGTTTTAGATTCTTCAGACTTTTTTTACATCCCTAGATTTGAGTTAGTAATGAATATAAGTGTTCAACGGTCGGTCTGGTCAAATTGATCGAATTTTTGAAAGAAAATTAGACCAGATCGAAAATCACAATACTCTTATCTGGAGAACCGAACCGATTATAAATCTAAAAAAAATCTGGACCAATCAGACTAAGAATCAACAGTCGATACGGACGGACTTAACTGTCCATTGCCAAAATATTCAGATTTCTCTCTCTCTTTGTAAATCATTGGTTTTCTTTCATTTTCTTCCCTCTCTTATTCTAAGCTTCATAATACTTTGTGTGATTTTGTTATAACCACAACTCTGCTTGTGTTAGATACATATTGAGAAAAGAAAAGAAAAACCCATAAAATCGAGTGAAACTAAAAGAGATTCAGAGAAATCCATAAGAAAGGCAGAAATGCAAGTACCTAGATCTGAAATGAAAAATTCATAAGAAAATCTAGAAGCACATCAGCGCAAATCCACCAACATGCATGTGCCCAGATCTAAAACGAGGGAGAGACGAGAAAGGCAGAGATGCTTCGAGAACCAGATCTGAAATGACGGAGAGACGAGAGTGGCAGAGAAGTTTTGCGAGAGACATAACTTGTGAGAGAGAACTGCGAGAGACAGAGAGATTTGAGAGATAGAGAGAGTCGTGACGGAAGGAGGCGTCGTTCGTTTGAATCTGAAAGTGAAGGAAGGAAGTGAGGGGGGAGGCAAGGGGGAGAGGCGAGAGGGAGATCAAAGAAGGATAGGCGAAGGGGAGAGGTGAGGGGGAGAGGCGAGCGGGAGACAGAGAGGCGAGAGATAGAGACCCTATATATAATATACGGTAGGTCTAGTCGGGATCGGTTTAGAACTAACAAAAATTATGGATCGGCCCGAAATTTCGGTCCTCTCTCTCTAATAGGAGGAATCAACCGATCATTAACAAGAAAAAAAATCATCAAAACTGATCAATTTCAGTTCAAACCAATTCAAAATAAACGGCTTATACGATTTTTGAACACCCCTAACAATGAATACATCTTAATATCTATACTAGGCCTGTAGGTACAAAGGAAAACTCCATAAAATATGTCATATGGGATAGGATTCCTTAGATGGTGATTGGTTTATTGTTTAATTCGGTGTTTTGTTTTTAACAATTTGAAATCACATTATAAACTAAGTAAATTAGACTCATAATTTGATTAGAGTTATCTTTCAAAATTAGTACCAAAACGTTTCATAATATTAAAAGAAAAATAAACCCATGTACAAAACATGTTTTCAATATATTGATTTTTCTTTTAAAATCTATTAATTTCTTTGTTTTAATAATTACTTCTAAAATATTTTCAAATCACCAAATCAGATGTGTCTTATTTTTTAAGTTAAAACAAGAAATTTCACTAAATCTGAATGACTATTTTTACCGTTATCAATCTTGTACTTATGTAAAAAAATACACATTCAAGAAAAAAACTAAATGTCATAAGAGTATAATGTTGTAAGTGTATCAAGTCATTGAGAGTGAATTCGACAGTACAAATGTTATGATTGAAAGATCTAAGTTATCTATAAACTTCACCTCCTACCATCATGGAACTCGGGACAAAATATAGCTCGTTAAATAAGACTCATATTCATATCAAATAAATTGAAGGCTGTCTTATTCATAAATCCCGTTATATTTATAAATTTCCCTTCGATCATGTTTGATTCTTGGAAAAATATGAAGGAAATAAGTAGTTTATGCTTACATTCAAATATTTTCAATGAAATGACTATTAATTTAATAATTAGTTATTTTAACTATTTAACTATTATTCAAATTATTTTAACAATAAATTAGTAAGATCATGTACCTATTGGGGACAACACAAACTCGGACGACCAAGACTAGAGCCTCTTTTTTCGTTCAAATACTGAATAAATGTTCAAAATTTTTAGTAAATAGGTCACTTTTAAGAATAGTGAGTTATTATTTAGTCCAAAAAATAGTAGGTAAATGACTTTGTCCAAAATTCAGTTTTTGTTTTTAAATTTAAATTTTGACCGGTTATTGTCTTATTGACCAACATTTTAGCTATGTTATGCATTGCAGTTTTTATTTGAAATCCTCTCAATTTTTGCCTCCTCTTTTCCTTTTCCTCTTAGTTTGTTATGGTTAAGGGAACTCGTCTTTTTTTCTTACAGAATTCACTGTTTATATGTATATTTAACGATTCAATTTGATTTTTTTTACAGTTTTTTATGTGTTAAAATACTGCTTTTTTAGTTTTAAAAAACTTGTTGTTTAACTTCTATATGAAAAAATTGTTATTTGATGCAATCCCTTGACTTTTTCTCCTAAATTGTCACCCATCTTTGTGATTTTTTCTGATTAGTCTTTTCTAAAGTATTAGTCAGAGAAAGGATTTATACCCGTTCACATATATTGTAATGTTTTGATAATTAAACATTTACTAACATAATGAGTCGAAGGAGAATGTTACTAACCAAAAAAGAAAAGTGGAATGATAAAAACATAAAAAAGCAAAAACATTGGTTGGGCTAGATGTTATAACTAATAAAAAATTGTTATAACTACTCCTAAAATAATAAAATGGTTGAATGAGTTATCCTATTTAATTTTAAAAAATAAATAAATAAGATAAACCACATTGGTTAGGGTATTTTAGACTCATCATAAAATTTTAAATTCAAACTAAGTAGAAATAACCATTTATCATTCAAGTTGCATCTAAAAACGATGTTTATGATTTTGTTGTTAAACTTGTTTTAATAGTTTCTGTTTACTTTATTTAGTTAGAGATAAATACAATAGTCTTTGTTGGCAAAGTTTTAGACACCACTCTTCTGTTACAGAAGATTATAAGGATGATCAAAGAGAGATTTCATGTTCTTAAAGATGCTAATCATGTAACCGTTGAGTCTCAAGTTTTAAATAGTTGGTTCCAGATTTTTCTAGTTTGCTTTTGTACCACTTATCGTCATTCATGTGGTACGTCTCCTGTATTGTGTATCAATATTTTTCTTTGGTTAATATAATTTATTTTTGACAAAAATAAAAGAGAAAATAGCAGGAAAAGACAGGTTTCGAGGTTGGAGTTGTAAAAATGATAAAAAAAATTATTTATAAAATAGCCGAAATATGACCGTGATAAATAATTTAAAATTACGCAATGGTAAATAAAATTGTTTATCATATTTTGACATTTTTGCAATAAAAAAACTTGCCTAGACATTTTTATAATTTGAGTTAAAAAATAGGTCATTTTTATAATTTTTTCAAAAGATAATAATCATTTATCGACTATAACTATTTTAATTCCAGATCGCTACTATGAAAGTCATCAATATGTCATTTCCCGTAAAAGTTTGCTGAAGCCCAGCTATTGGTGATGCTATGGGCGCCCACTTCATTTGGGCCAATCGG
Organism: Datisca glomerata; assembly: GCA_003255025.1. Classification (NCBI taxonomy): domain Eukaryota; kingdom Viridiplantae; phylum Streptophyta; class Magnoliopsida; order Cucurbitales; family Datiscaceae; genus Datisca; species Datisca glomerata. Next base: position 1,219,071 of record QANY01003195.1, read on the forward strand.
TAGACTCCGAAATTCATGGTTCATAGGTCTGGGCTTAAACAATCCATGGACGCTGAAAGATGAGAAAAGAGGTAACAAACGGCAGCTTAGCTTAGAAACGAAGCGGCAAACTGAGCAAGCCTGAAATCGGTAAAAATGGTGCAAGAAGAAAGGGTAGAAATAAAGGATCATACGCAGAGGAGAGCATTGAATCGGCTAAATTTACTTTGCCGTAGTGGAGTGTCTTTGATCTCCGTACTGCTTACTCAATTTGCTCTATCTATAGTTCCTCACTTCTTTTATTCCTCCTCCATCCTCCTCCAACTCTCTCTTTCAGGTTACCCCTCTCTCTCTCTCCCCGCTATCTCTTTCTCTGCATCAGGATGATTGATTATATCAGTAAATTAAAGACGCTCGTATTTTCACAGCTCTGGTGCTTCTAGGAGTTACTGGTTTTTGGGGATGGGGCAGGCGGCTTCTTGGAGTCAATGCGTTAGCTCCAGCTTTTGTGTTCTTCAGCATACTATTTATATGGGGAGTTTATGTAGCTTTTGTTCGACACGGTTATCATTCTTCCTCTCTCCGCCATTTTTCCTTAGTTCCTCCTCCGCTGAAGCGAGAATTATATTCTGTTCTTTTTGTAATAATTGTTTATGTATTAAAAAGAGCAAGCGGTGATAGGAAAACGAAATTTGTAAGAAATTTAAATTTGGTACTATTTATTTCTGTTCTCTTCTTTTTTCCCTCCGTGTTGCTGCAAGCTTAGTTCTCACATTATGCCTGCTTGCAGCAATGTCCTATTTAATGGATATTTTATTCGATGGAGAGGTTGCCGTGCTCATTGTTGTTCTTTATTGGTGAGTCCACAAACACAGACATGGTGTTTTGGGGTTGGGGGTGGGGCTGTGTTTTTATTTGTTTGTTACTTAAAATGATATCCCTGACGGCAGTATGCTATCAAGTGATCCTGGTTTTATGGCGCACGAGTCATCCGGGTTTGATAAACTTCCTGAGAGTTCACTTCTTGAAGTTGATGACAAGGTTGAAAAGGTATTTGAGCTAACTTGTTACACAGTACATAAAGCATCTGAGGACCTTAACTTTCTTCTTCTTTATAGGAAATGGATCTTATAACAAGTCTGATAAGAGACTTTGTTATTGATTACATTCTAATCAATATTGATGGTATAAGAAAATGAACATTGGAGTCTTCTTTGCAGCTGATGTACTTATATGTTGGAAAGTAGATTTTTTATAGGGTATCAGTTTACTATCTATGACTTGGTCTCTTCCTCCATCTGTCTCTGTTAGTGAATTTTACATAATAATGTTCTTACTATTTCCAGTAGGCTTCTTGCTTTATTTCTCTTAATCTTTTTCTATTTATTCTTCACAGGGTGCTGCATTTGATAGGATTAGATACTGCAAGATTTGCAAGGCGAATGTACGGGGGTTTGACCACCATTGTCCAGCATTTGGAAATTGCGTAGGTGATAGTTTAGGGTGAAGGGCTAAAAGATTGTTTTTTTTATTGTGGTTTTACCCAATACAGGTTATGATGTTCTTAACTTTGACGTGTAGGTGATAAAAATCATCTTCTCTTCATGATTCTTCTAATTGGATTTATCAGTACTGAAGCTACTTATTTAGTATGCTTATCTCAACGTAAGATTTTGTCCTAAAAAGACATGCTTTGTATCTCATTTCTCAGTATTTATGCTTGATCAGCTCCTTTTTATTATACATGAGAATGTGTTCCGCATATTATGACTTGGTATCTAACTTGAATTCATAATCTTGGGTAGGGGTGTTCAAATTTTTGTTGAACCGAAAATCACTGGTTTGGTCGGTTCCTTAGGTACATTCGTTTCAGAATTATTGAAAACCAAATAATTGGTATGGAATTTCGGTGAATTTTGACCCTAATCGAATCGAATAGAAGCTTTAGTTTATAGTATATTATTAGTTTTCATTATGTATTCTTCGAACCAAACTGAATAGAAACACCAGTTTTGTATTGTATTTTTAGTTTTCATTATGTGTTTTTAAGTTTTCATGTTGTACTTTTATTTGAAGACCATTAATTATGTTGAAGTTTTCAAGTTTTATGCTAAAATATCTAGGGAATATTTTTTTTTCGAGATAACTGTCGTACCGGTAGAACCGATCCGAACCGAAGTTTTGGTTCGGTTCGGCATTAACACCCCTAATCTTGGGCTGCGTTAAAAGACTATCTGATTAAAATAATTGCTGTATTAAATTCCAAGTACTCTTTGTTACTGATAAGAACAGTTTTGAGATTCATTTTATTCACTGCTGCTCTACTCTACTACTTTTACAGTCCCTGCAAAATACCAGATCTTAGATACAACTAAATTTGAGGTAGATCGTTGCATTCCCATCCTTGGCTACAAATGATACTTTTTCATTTATCATTATATTGGCTCCTAATTGTTTGAATTATGATGGTTTGCCTCTGCAGCTGAAGCGTTGTTTTTTTCTCATTAAACTTGCAGACCCATCTCCATAGAAATGTGGTAACTGGTACCTTGCTCTTCTCCATTCTCCAACTGTTATGGCAGGTGGGTATGTCTATTGCTTATTTTTTAAAGGCTGATCTACGTTGATAGATGAAGTTAAGTTCTGCTAAATTCAGTAAATCATTCAGTTGTCAGATCCTAAAAGAACTTTCTCTTTGCTGAAATTTCTAATTGAATTTGTTGATGTAGGTTGTTTTTCTTACGTGGCATATATATTGTATATGCTTCAATATCAGAACAGATGAGTGGGTAAGTAGAGTACTCTATAGCAAAGAACTAAATGCTGCGTGTGTAAAGAGTTTGATGTATCTGGTAGTTTAAAAACTAGATTTTAATTTGCTGAATGATAGCTTGTTTTTAAGAAAAGAAAGTACCTGCAAAGTATTTCTTCGTTCCAGTTGCAAGCACAAAGAATTTACAGTTTACTGTGCTTTTTCAGATAAATTGGATGAAGTATCCAGAGTTTCAAGTTTTTGTTCAATCACAAATGGGTAACTACATTTCATGACACTATTCTGACTTATAAGAATCTACAATAATCTATATTCTGACATGTTATCCATTGCCCTTCCAGGGCTAAGCTCTATTGAGATGAGGTTCAGAAATCCGTATGATAAGGGTGTACTACTGAATGTGAAGGAATTCCTGTCATTAAAAAGATAAGGAATGATCCATATATTGTTGTCCATTAAACCGTGTAAGCTTTCTTGCTGTTCTCTTAAGCTATGCAGAGAAAGGTGACCCTTCTTAGGGGTACAGATTGGAGGAATGGAATCCAAGATCCTGGTTTGACTGAAGCATTTGTTTGTTAGAGAGAGCCCTTATAACCCCAATTGAACTGGACAACAATTGAGATGATCTAATCCCGAGACAAATAAGCTCATGAAAATATTCCGTATATTTTTCCGCCTTGTCAATTGTAGTTATTAAATTACTGTATAGTTAGATTAGAATGGCTAGAAATTTGTGTTGATAGTACTGTACAACATCTTGGTAACGAAAATGAATATCATAACTTCTGTTTACCTTTCTGATATATCATTGACTTCTCATGCTAGCTTTCGCTCGATACCTCTCTTCATTTTCTGTGATTTATGCCATGTTTACTAAATTTTGGATTTAGGATTTAGATTTTAGATTTGTAATATTGTGTTTACTATGAATTTGAATACATAGATTAGATAATTTGGATTATGTAAGTTTACTATATAATACCCTTCAATTAAAAATGTTACTCTTTTTAACAATATTTAGGGGTCGGATCCGGTCGGGGTCGGGGTTTAGAGTGGGGTCTGAGATCGGCTCTCTGTCCGAGCCCGGGTCCGGGTTGGGGTCGGAGTCTAGTGTCGCGGTCCGGGTTGGGTTCAGGGCCGGTTCCGGTCGGGGTCGGTTTCAGGGTTTGGGTTCGGGTCGGTGTTGGGGGTTAGAGTCAGGGTCCAGTCGGAAGAAACGAGTATTCTTACTCACGAATATACTTGTCATCCCTATTTTGAGGGCAAAATGACATTATAATTTAAAAATTTTAGAAATTGTATTTTTTACTTTTAATATTAAAATCAACAATGATTTAGATTATGATTTGTAATCCCCCATTTTGATTTGAATTACAAATCTACTAAAATTTGGATTATAAATCCAACTATGTGGTGGGTCTCAAATAAATTTTTTAATTCAAAATTGAGTAAACATAAATTTGGATTACAAATCAAAATCCGTTTATCATTAGTTAAAGAGGATTTTTTAATCTAAAATTAGTAAACAGATTTATATTACAAATTAAAATTCGTCATAGTTAAGAGGAGCGATAAAGAGTTCTTTTCACTCTTAAAACTGTCTTTTACCTTAGCTTTCTTTTACGTGCCATTAGAGATCATATGGTTGAAGTCTTAGTTGTGAGATTCAAGTTTCAACACACAACTACTTAAACCAACAGGCAGTAACGGCACAACATAACAATTACACAACTTGAAGGACTACATTGTTTTATTGTATTGTCTCACTCACACTCGCAGCCACGGGCTCTTCTGTTATACGCACAAAGTTTTGAGAAATGGAGTGGTTTTATGATGCGTTTACTTTATTTCTATGAAATTGGATTTCGTGGAATCTGATTCTAAATTGTTATTCTAATTGTTTACTATGACTTTAAAATTTGATTCTAAGTAGGTCTCATAGCTTTGATCATATGAATTCATTTGACTGCATAGAATGTGATTCCTAATAAAAATGTGGTAATGTGATTCTATATTTGATTCATTTAGAATGGATTGTAAAAAGTCAATTATGTTCTCAGAATATTTATGTACCAATCCTCGATTCTTTTATTTATTTTTTGAAGGACATTTTAATAATGTTATATGTTTTATTTTGATTTATTGATTTAGTAAATACAAATAATTATTCTTATTTTTAACGGGATATGTGTGGTCTGCGAAGAGAGTTTTTGTTTTGGTACTGCGGATGAAGATGGTCAGGGTCAATGCTCATTACATTCATATTGCCGAAAGACCCTGTTTGAGGCTTACCTGTTTTCAAAAGAAGTCCAATTATGGATCCAAATGACTTTTGTAGAAGTCCAAAAAAGGTCTAAAGAGTCTTTCCCTGCTTCTGCAAATACCATCTTCTTCTTGTTGTTGTCTACAAGAAGCTTTAAGCTGATCTGCTTTGAACCCATTTGGTACTGATTATGAGTGATGGGTATGGTATGGATGGACTCTATTGAGACGAAGAGAGCCTGGCTAAGAAAGTGAACATTAGTGTAGAATTTGAAAGATAGAAAAGATGGAAACACTTATGTCGGGTCCAATGAGGTGAAGCCAACAGAAAAGGAAAAGGGAGAGAAAAAAAGAGACAAATGAAAGAAACAAACAGAAACTTATCTATGCATTTGAGACATGCATGAGACATGCATTTGAGACATGCATGAGAGACATGCATGAGACATGCATTTGAGAATTACATAAATGACCGGTGTTTAATGAGTTAACTAAATGATCCGACAATTAAAATAAGCAACAATGGCTGAAAAGGTTTTGACTGATGTGAAATTCTTGACAACTTAAAAATCTCAAAAATTTTAATTCGGTCATTTGAACCATCACTTTACATCTGAACGGTTTAAATAAGTTAAACTAAAAAAAAAAATTTATGCGGTCCAGATTACCAACAATATACAACAATCACAATCACTTGAAAATACATTTAAGCTGAGGAAAAAATTATTAAGTATTCCGGGGAATATCTAATAATTTTTCTCTCTAGTTGTTCAAACTTCACACTAGGTGAGCATACACTACTATGATGGGAACTGGGTGATGGTCGCATGTAAAGAACGACATGTCGTTGAGTCCCAAATATCTTCAAATCTTAATCGAAGGTGGATTAATTTTAATATTTGTACGTTCATGTATGTAATTTTTTTTTCAAAATTTTAGGATTTTGTTTGTTAGGCTAGATGTCGCTATCTCATCTACAAAGTAGACTATAGAGAGAGGGAGGAAAATATCTACCACGAGAGGAAAAGGGAAAAATATCTAAAAAGGCATTTAGGAAAAATATCTAAAAAAGTATTAAATTAATAAATATTATTATGTTAAATCTTATAAACACTGTTATTTTTTATTTGTGAACGGTAGAGGTGTATTCAGGTATGTTGATCTAGATCATACGATCATTTTTAACAGACTAGATTATCCTAAATAAGATAAATCTATATAAAAATAAATTATTTGTGTAGTAAAATTCTAGTTAAGAAAATGTGTTTGTCCACTATAAAACTAGACAACCAAGATGTGTGAAAATACACTTGAATTGCAGTAGAGATCTAGTCGGATTATAAAAAAAATAATTAAAACAAGGTTATAAACTCCTTTTTAGAGTAATGTTAAAATGAGTCTTAGGTTTCTCGATGTTCAAATAGGTGTCTGATACCGACTCTCTTTATTTAGAGGCGATGATGTTTCAATTTAAAATCACTCATATTAATTGAAATTATAATAAGATAAAAAATATTTTAAACAATAAATAATATATAGTTGATTAGTTTACAAATTAGAGAAAAACAAAGATAGTAGGTTATTTGATAATTTTACATATTTTATATTACAAAGTTAAGAGGGGGCAATTACTCATCACCTTTCATATATATGGTCTCCTATATGACAATTCACATATCTTGTGCATATATTTTATTTTTTTCTATTTATATATTTATTTATCATGTTTTAGGTAAAATCACATATAGTGTAAATTTAAAATAACATTGAAAAAAAGATGAGTGTGACTACATTCAATAAAAGGAATTAGCTAAAAAAAGTTGTCAAATTTTCAATATTATATACATTTTTAATATCACCATTCCATTTCTTATAATCGGGGAATGATAAGATTCCAGGATGGAACCTTAACTTTCACTATAATAATTAAATTCGATAACTCGAAATGAAAACTATTTCATAATTCAATCAATATTTTCAATGATTTTCTCAGAAAAGATTTGGCCAAAAACATTCCTAAATTAATTATTAAATAATCTGAATGCAAAACACTACTCTTTAAATAATTGAACTTATTGTATTGAAAATATGACTATTCAGAACCAGCTGATATAATACATATCAATTATCAATACCATTTGGGATTTTTTATAATATGAATATTATATTCAAAGTAAACCATAGTTTTTTTAAACACAAAGTAAACCACATTAGCCCTTCTATTTTAGAGCAATATAATTTTCTGGGTGTCTTTTTATGGAAAAATATCATAGAAATAAATAATTTTATATGAGTCAGCGACTCAATAATACCTAAACGTAAAATTTTTGGATCTTGTTCTTAGAATAGAAGAGGGATCTATTAAGCTATTGTCCGTCTAATCTAAAAATAAATGAATCAATTTGGCATGAGAAAAAAGAAAAAAAAAAGATATTGGAGAACCTTTATCACCTTGACATCTTGTGCTGAGGTGATCTCGTCCGTCCGTTATCAGAACATATGACTGAGGTTTTCTGAAAGGATCTCTCTCATAAATTATGTAGAAATTTCATTGGCTTGTGCCTTTTTCCTCCTACCATCTACTAAAACCATGTGTCCTGAAGACTCTAATATGCCCATCATGTCAAGTCTCTCCAGAGATTGAAAATGGATAAACTCTCACGTCATATCGGAGGTGATTATGTTTTCAAGATCTAGATCATTCATTAAATTTTAAACGGTCTCGATTTGAGTTAAATAAAGAGATGAAAGAAATTATTGATGTAACATTTTATTTTTATTTTTTTAGATGAGATCTGAATCATCTGTTTTTTTACTGGATGTACCATAATGAACAAGGCTCTTCTGCTTTGACAAATAGTAGAGAACCCATGTTCTCAACGCTTTGGTTAGTTATGTTCTTAAAAGCTTATCAGTTACTTATTAAAGAGAAAAATGTGATAAAAACATTTTGATTAGGTAGATAACGGAATGAAAAATAATGAATCAAAGATTAAATATGTTAATTTAAATTTGACAAACAAATACTTTGCTTCTAAACAATAAAGTTTCCCCATATAAAAAATATGAAATAAAACACTTAACTTAAAGATTGATGGATATATAGGAAGGATGAAGCATGTCCTTTTGTTAGTTTGCTTGATTTAGTAATAGTAAAGCAAGGTTAAAGTGCTAATGTGACATAAAAGCTTACCCAAATTAATTATACACATTGCATATCATGAACTTCAACTAATCTCAACTATTTCTCACGTATTTAATATAAATGTTGGTGGATATTTAATTTTTGGTTCACCAATCAATATCAAACTTTACCTTAAAGATCTATTTTAATGTTAGTGCAACTTGTATAGTGTAACATTGTTTTGAAAATGATGTATTATGACAAATTCGTAAAAAAATATTTGTAGGTGTGAATCTAGTTTGATTGTGAACAAAATGATTAGAATTATGCTTAGCAACTAGAATATATGTTATCCATATAACAAATTATTAAATGGAGAAGTTATGTTATCTGAGACTAAGAAAAAAATAAATATATTATTATTGTAAAGGAAAAAATTCACGGTCATTGAGAATTGATCGTGAATTCCCTACATCATAATATTAAAATATAAAAAATAATTAAGAGAGAGAATGAGAGAATAAATACGCCATGATTTACGTGAAAAACCCTTAAAGGGAAGAAAAACCACATGAAGATTTTGACAGTATTTCATTATGAAAAAATTGTTTACATGATTAATGGGTGTTGAGAGTTGTTTTCTTCTGTTTGGAGTTACATCTAATTCTATCTAAAAATATGATTAACAAAATATCCCTGAGATCTAGTTTATCAATATTAACAACTTAATAAATCTTGATCGTCTCATCAATCTAATGGTCTTGATTAGTTTCTCTTTACATTGTCGCGTCGGGGATCCATGAAACAAAATAAAAAAGTTATCAATAAACTAAAAGAGCGGTAAGTTAGCAAAATTCATATGAATACTTTTTTGCGTTAAAGTTCATATAATATGAAATCAAATAATTTATTGGCTCATTCTTCACTCGAGTACATAATATATGGTATCAGAGCAAATGACTCAATTCAACCATGTTGAAACTTACTTTGAGAGTTTTTGTTTACTTTATTTTAGCTAGAAGTAAATGGTAGATGTTTTGAGAGTACATTGAGAGATTGCACGACCATATTTTTGTGTAAGGGTTCGTAACTAACCTTTCTTTTATAGTATTTTGTATACTTGACCTTGAGGTATGTCTCATGTATAATAATATTTTTTTAAACTTTATATAGTTATATTTTTTGATTGAAAATATACTTACGTTTTAACAAAAAATGTACACATGATGACAAAAAAACAAATATTGTAATCGAAGCAAAAAGGAAATACAGAAAGGCAAATAGATAAAAAAAATTAAAGTAAAAAACTTCATATTTTTCTTTATAAAAATGCAAGAAATTACTCTTAATTGAATATTAAATATTAAATACTAATTTGAACTCAATAATGAATAATTAATATTTTAATAAGGATACTTAATTAATTCATTATATTTTTTAAAGTAAAGAAATTGAATATATGTGTCAACCAATGACATTTAACCGTATCAAAATAATAAAAGATAATATTAAATTATTAGATGATGGTTTTGATAAAATAATTCTCATATCATCTAACTCTTCATACATAATATATTATAATAGACTAAAAATAATTATTGAATTAGTATCATTAATCACTAGCCATTTTAGAACATTAAACAAAATGATGGAATCGACGACGCTTGAAGTCCGACTCAGCTATAGATGTCGGTGACTTATTCTATCATTATATTTTTCCTGTTTAATGATCAATTTTGAACAAATTAAAATGGATACGCACATATCATCGAGCATGACGAGATCTTATTCAATCTAGATCGTTAATAGAAAAATAATATGCGAATAAAAAAGAAAAACATTTTTATGTTATCTTTATTTTTGTACCTAACTAGCCTAAGCTATTACTTTTTGATCAAACGAAGGTGATATCGTTCTTTCTAAATAGGTAGTGATTATAATATCTCCAACACACGAGTGGATCCATGTCTCATTTTTAATGAGAATTTCATCAACTAAAATAATATTAAAGTTTGAAACAGAGGGATGAGGAGATTGAGAAATACACAGACCGCTCGCTGAGTAGGGAATAAATAAATGTATTTTCGGTAATACCGTAGTTCAAATAAAAAAATTGACACTTAATAAAAAATTAGTATGTTTTAACATTTGTTAATCCAATATGATTCTTCGGAACTACCGTAAATTTTTCCGCTGAGTAGGTTTTGAGAAGTTAAGCTCAAAAACTATTAAGCCTTAATCATAGTTACTCAATTATGACTCGTTTGACAGTCAGAATAGTATTAGATAATACTGTCTAAATCTATCATACTGTACTGTATTGTACTGGATTAAATAATAATATCTAGTGTTTAGTGCTGTATTAGTTATAAAATTGTAACACTTATATAATGTTTAACGCTTTGTAGTACTAGATTATAAAACTGTTTGTCAATGATTTGATCCGCAAAAGCCTATTTGAAATTCATTAACATGTTATTTTACATTTTCAACTATAAAATAAATTATCTAAATCATGCTATCATCGTAAATTCCCTATTTTTGATTAAAAATGTAAATTCAGTTATACCCGTAAACTTTAAAATAGTGATAATTTATAATTATAAACATTGAAATTAGAAAAAAATTCATTGAATTTTTAATACACAAAATAAGTCATTTAAAATATATAAATAATTACTGAACCACTCATATGATTGAGAAACTCTAAAAATTCAAAAAAAAGAAGAAGAAGAAGATAGTAAATGATTTTGAAATTGATAAAATTAAGTCATAAGTAACTAATTTTGTACCCTTCAAAAATTTATAAATTATTTTTGTTAGTGAATGAAGTTCATGTAAGATATAAATTAAAAAAAAGTATTTTAATAAAAAATCATTTAAAAAAATATTTTAAGATATAAATTAAAAAACAGCTTTGTTTTTCTTAGTCCGGTGTAGTCCCCTTAAAATGAAGAAACTAAATTATTCCATGTGGGTGAGGCCAAAGAGTCCCACCGTATTAATTAGCACGAACTCAATATTTTTGTTAAACGTCGGACAGTACTAAAATAATTCTGTCATATTTTTAATACTGTACAATACGGACTACCAAAACAAATCCTTAATGGCTCAATCTCATTGGTCAGAATAAGAAATTAGAGCATATAACTAATTTAATTTAGTCATATTAAAATCATAATATCTTCACGATATTCCGATTTTAGCGGCTGATGTTTGTCTCCAAGAGCTATAGATGAGTAATTAAAGCTGAAAGCCGACCTGAAGTTGGATTTTAAATGTCTACAAGTTTTTAGACAAAGACTGAGTCGTAGTCTTAAAGCTGAGTTAGTCCATTTGTACTGCCTACGGAATCTTACTGCCCGAGAAAATATCTGACTGCTGCCCGAAGGTGGTACTGATTTGTTGCCCGATACTGATCCGGGCAGGTATTTCTCTTTCCTTCTCAAACACACTGGGCAGCTCCAAACTTCAATGCCTCTTTCTCTCTCTAGCTACGAGAGTACTTAAAGTGTGAACCTTTTGCATTTAGCAACCGAGGCCATCACCATCCATTCGCCTTCTATCATGGAAGGTGGCGCTTCATAAAGGGATAAGGCCTCGCCGGCGACTGTTGGTGAATTAGAGAGAGAGAGAGAGAGTGAGAGAGAGAGAGATGGGTCAAGGTCTGAGTTGCAGAGCGAGCGTTGAAGAGGTGTTGTTCAGTGCTGTGCAGTTTGGGGATTTGGAGACTGTACAAGCTTTGCTGGAGAGAGAGCCCTCTTTGTTGCATCAGACCACTGTTTATGATCGCCAATCTGCTCTTCATATAGCCGCTGCTAATGGTCAGATCGAGGTAGGTTCTTCGATTTTGTTGCTTATATGGGTGATGGTAAATGGGGTTTTCTGGGTGTTGTTTTTATTTAGATTCAATGCTTTTGGTGAAAATTTCGTGGGCTTTTCATTAATGAGTCTTTTTGGTTTTTTCGATGTTGTTGTGTATTTACAGATTCTCTCTATGCTTTTGGAACGATCTGCGAACCCAGATTCGCTTAATCGTCACAAGCAGGTTACGTTTCATCGTTTGTTTTTCATTTGTCTCCGTATTTTTTTTATAAAATCTTAAATCTCTATTGTTTTGAAATTTTTTATGACTGTCTAATTGTGAATGAATGTTTCAGACTCCTCTAATGTTGGCTGCAATGCACGGAAAGATCTCCTGTGTGCAAAAGCTACTGGAAATAGGAGCAAATGTAAGTGAAAATTTTTTTCTAGTTTGTTTTTTTCCTTTTGTGATTTGGTGCTTAATATGAACCTTCTAATTAAGAATGTCAACTTTTCAGATGTTGATGTTTGATTCGCTTCATGGAAGAACTTGCTTGCATTATGCTGCTTACTACGGTCATTCTTATTGTCTTAAATCTATTCTTTCTGCTGCTAATTCAAGCCCTGTTGCTTCTTCCTGGTATTTTCCCTCTCTAAATTTGATTTCACTTCCCTCTTTAAGCATTTTGACTGATTCGCTAACTAATTTTGCTTTTGTATGGCGGGTAATTGGAGATCTCAGGGGATTTACGCGGTTTGTGAATATTAGAGATGGTAGAGGAGCAACACCATTACATTTGGCAGCCCGTCAAAGACGGCCTGAATGTGTACATATTCTTTTGGACAGTGGAGCTCTTGTTTGTGCTTCAACTGGTGGATATGGGTAAATAATTATGCCATCTTCATTTCTTTTTTAACCATAGGTAATTGGAATTGCTGTATTGTAGATTGACAAATTTCTGTTTACAGCTGCCCTGGGAGTACTCCTCTTCATTTGGCAGCTAGAGGTGGATCCTTGGATTGCATCCGTGAATTGTTGGCTTGGGGTGCCGATCGACTTCATAGAGATTCTTCTGGGTATAGTCTAGTTTTTCTTCTACTTCTAATTTGTATTTGTTTATATAGAAGTATAGTCTGTTTTGAATAGGCATTCTGTTCCCCTTCAGGCTTCATCCTTCCAATTTGATTGGTAGATCATCAGTTTTGGTGTGAGTGAAAAATGAAAATTCCAAAAACCTTGATTCTAGTTTGCGTAAATGAAACAGAACTCCCTTAGTTTAGGATTCACATCTATGCCGTCATAACCATGATTGTCCTTAATTCTTTTTTTTTTCCAATAGTTGTTATAAGTGGAAACCATCTTCTCCTAAAAGATCTGGTTCTGAACCATACGGGTGTGTCTAGTTTTTTATGCTTTGGGATAAGAAAGTAGTTAGATCGGCTCTATACAATAAGGGTATTTTAGTCTTTTCATAAAGAAACTAGCTGTGTGTTAATCTTTTAGCCTTTTCATAAGGAAACTAGCTGTGTGTTAACCGAGTTGATCTAAGTATCATTTTTTAAACTAGAAGAGTCGTCTGTTTCATTTAAGTAAACTAGAGGGGAGGTTGTAGGAAATTTCCTAATTTTAACCATATCTTTTAGGGAAAAAAAATTAATCGGAGTCATGTAATATAGGTGAATTGTCATATACTTTTTCTGTAAAACAGGATCAGTTGTGAGTTCTTTCATCAAAAGAAAGCTTTTCAATTGTAATTCAAGTTATATTTATTATTTGTGAATTTGAGGATTTATCATCTTCTACTCCGATTAACCGAATGCAGGAGAATTCCATACATAGTTGCTTTGAAGCATAAACATGGAACTTGTGCAGCCTTACTAAATCCTTCATCAGCAGAGCCTCTTGTTTGGCCATCACCTCTGAAGTTCATCAGTGCGCTTAACGATGATGCGAAAGCTCTGTTAGAACACGCTTTAATGGAGGCAAACCGGGAGAGGGAGAAGACCATCTTGAAAAGATCTGATTACTCTCAGTCTCTTCTATCTCCATCACACTCTGATGAAGGGTTAGATGACAATATCTCTGAGGTAATTCAGGCTCTCTCTCCGTCAAATATCAATATTTATTTTAGATTTAAATTTGTTCTCTCATTAGAGGAAATCATAAATACATTCCTAAATATATAAAAACTTTATTTGACTTGTGTCAGCCTCAACCATATGATTTGAAAGTTCTCTGAAGTCTGAAGCATATAGAGTTTAAACTCAGAGACCTTCTGCTCTGGAGTCTACGCGTATAGAGTTTAAACTCGACTGCTGATATCGTTATCGTTTCTCTTTACAGGCAAGTGATCCCGAGTTATGCTCCATATGCTTTGAGCAAGTATGCACAATAGAAGTCCAAGACTGTGGCCACCAAATGTGTGCACACTGCACACTAGCACTCTGCTGCCACAACAAACCTGACCCGACAACGGCTTGTATAATGCCACCGGTTTGCCCATTTTGTCGGAGCAGCATTGCTCGATTGGCGGTTGTGAAGATCAAAACTGGCGATGAAGGTGAGAATGAAGTAGCCGATACCAGTAAGATAAGAAAGGGAAGAAAGTCGAGGAACTTATGTGAGGGCAGTAGTAGCTTTAAGAACTTATCAAGGGTTGGATCGTTTGGTAAGCTTGGCCGTAGCTCTGGAAGGATAGTTGCTGAAACTGAGTGGATCGATAAACCATGAAACTCCTAATTAAACCAAGAGAAAACTTGCGGTTGATATACCTTTGAGAGGAAAAAAATAACGATATTAGACCCCTGCTATTTTTTAACGAAATGTGATCTTTTTTTATAAACGAAAAGTCTATATTGCTCTAGGTTCGAATGTCGATTTTGCTTTTCTCAAAAAAAAAGAAAAGAATTGTCGGTGGTGGGCCCATTGGGTGGCATGTGTATAAATAGGTAGATCTTGGAGGTATGATGATAAGTAAAAAAGGAAAAGGAAGGGGTTGGGTTGGTGAGTTTGATGAGTGAGTTAGTAAAGTGGGTCTTTGTTGTAGTTGCAGTATTTGTTTACTTGAGATTGAAGAAGGGTCAGTGGGTAATTCTGAGAGCTATTTTTTTCTTTTTTATTTTGATGTATGATTAGGTATTAAGAATTAAGAGATAAATTCTTTCTTCTTTTCAAACTTCTTCAATGGCTTCCCTTTCTTGAAAATAGAAATGTTATAAAAAGACCAAAATATAGATCTTGACGAATATTATTAAAAAAAGAAAGATCAGAAGAAAAATAAGAAAATTTATGAGTTATTTAACCATTATTTTTCTCTATTATTCCAATGGTTTAATGGATATCAGCTCACAATTTTAATTTTCTTTCTAATTTTGATTGTTAGAAAAATAATATAATTATATTAATTTTTTAAATCCTAATTTCCAAGCCAATATATGAATGAAAAAGATTGTAAAGATCCTAATTTTCAAAACAATATATGAATACAACTTAATTATTGTTATAGCTCATCTTGATTAAACCAGACGTACTTTCGTGCGTTGCACGTGTTATGTGTGTTATGTGTTTTAATAAAAGTATTTTTTATCTTGATTAAACCAGACGTACTTCCGTGCGTTGCACGTGTTATGTGTGTTATGTGTTTTAGTAAAAGTATTTTTTAACATGGACAAAGAAAATATGTTTTTCATATAGCTGTTGAAACTTTTGTTATTTTATTCTACACTAGCACACCAAGTCTAGCCTCCATGTAGGTTTTTTTCTTATGTTGTAAAACTATCCATTTTTATATTTTATTATCCTAATAAATACCTAAATTATTTTAAAGATATGTGAAAAAAAAGTATTCTTCATTGATAGGTATCAATTCAACCGTTGATTTTTGCTTCAAAACATTTAGAGATCAATAACTAATATTTCTCATGTTAGAGATACTTTTAAAATGAAAACGTGTATGGGTAATCATACATATAGAAAGATATATAGTTGAAATGGTATAACTATCAAATAATTACTTATATTGAAGAGTTATAATGTCAAACGAAGATGCATGTAAGGAGGTTTATAAATAGACTCATCAAGAAACTTTTATCTCTATATACACTATAGATTATTATTTAGGATAAATTAAATTGATTAGCTAATAATAATTATGAAAAATGAAAATAAAATAATAATAATTATTACATTATCAAAATTAGTTCATTAGTATTATAGATGAGTTAAGATATATGTATCATTACCGTTAGAATGAGATGATAAATGTGATGCATGTAGGCTGCTCAAAAAGACATTTTTAGAAAAATGATGCAACTTTTCATACAAATTGATAGATTATAGATGAAAGAAGTGGAAAATATTAATCGGCGAGAAATTGTAAAACTAAAACCAATAAAAATCATACATTTGTATAAATTAGGGCACTTCCAAAAAATATAATTGGATAAAATTGGTAAAAAAAGTTTCTCACCTAATCGTACCCTTTTATATATTATAAATTAAAAAAAACATTTAGCATTATATATTTATTTTCAGTTATGTAAGTAATGTCAAGACTATTTATTATATTGCAATTATATATTTTTGATGATATATTATTATTTCAAGTAAGTTGTAGAATTTCATTATAATAATAGTATATAGTAAAAATGAGATTTTAAAAAAAGTGGAGAATAAATTAACTCTTCAATGTGTTTTATTTTAAACTTGATCTTCCTTTTTTCATTTGTACTGTAAATTTTATTTTTGTTAGTAAGTTTTGTATAACATATTAAGTATACTATTATATAAAATATAACATAAAAAGTTTCTAGCGTGTTAGGATAATTGAATAATATTTTAAATTTTTTTATTTAGAAATTTATGGAAATAGTTCATTTTTCCTTTATATTATGACAAATGAGTAAAAAACTATTGTTTTCTCTACTTACTAAATAATGATTTACAATTCATTTAAAAGTTATCAAATTAAAATTAACTTAACAACTTTTATTAATTAATTTTGATTTTCGAATTTATTAGATAGGTGAGTAAATTTTAAAAATTAGTATATATTTTGATCAATTAGTTATAATTTAAAAGTAATCAACTAATAAATGTCACCTATAAATTTAAAGATAATTTTGAGTAATTTATAAATAAAAGATGGATAAAATTATTTAAACATGATTCTCATCCCCTCTTTATTTTTAATATTTATTTTAATTATAATTATAATATATTATTGATTAAACTCGTTATTAGACAACTAACAATATACATTGGACACGGGGTTCTGGTGGGATGGACCGACACCATATTGACATGTGTAGTTGAGAAGGGACCCACCAAGCCGTGAAAAGGCCCAGCCAACAGCGTGCGGGGCCCTCCAAATGGGTTGGCCTTTTGAATGTGGAATGATACAATCGGCTTCGACAAATACCAAGTACTAACCATGTGGGTCTGGGTCGGCTTCTCAATTAATCTGAGTCGTTGATTGTTTATATAGTAGTTCAGATCAAATTTAATTAATTATTTTCTCTACGGATTATTTTCTTCACATTAGAAAAGAACTTGAGATCCCATCTATCTTCTTCTCCTACTTACGTAAACACGCTTACTTGCGTTTGTTTAATGGATCACAGCTAGAACTCAGCTTGACCAATTGGAAACATATCAATTGTTAAAAGTTTTAATTTGTCAATTTAGTTGAATTTATATATCAATTAGCAATTAGAACATCATTTGCCAATATCAAATAATTGTTTCCGTGCCAAACTGGGATTGACTTTCTTACTCTTCCAACGAGAAATTGACGTCCTTTCTGTTCAGTGGATATCAGTAAGTAATATGAAAAGTTAATGAGTATTGAGGCTTATGATTTGTAATTTGAGAATTGAGAAAACTAAAATTTTAGAAACCAAATTAACAGCCCGTACTAACTTTAAAAGTCTAAATGCATCTTATAAAAGAAGGGGGGATGTCAATGGACGGGGTGAGGTTGAGCCGCCTTTTCATTTCCACTTTAATACTTCCCTCACATCCTTGCCTCATTCTCTGTTTAAGGAGCCGGCTTTTCCCATCCCCACTTTAAACATATTCTAAATAAATTACATAATAAATATTTATGCTAAATAATCAGAATTGATTCTGATACCTATATTAATTTATAATTTTAAGTGGGAAGTATTGGCAACTTATAATTTTAATATATAAAAATAAAAATAAAAATAAATGGGGCGGGGATGAGACGGACGCTATTATGTCCATCTCCGCCGTATACCCACGCGGGTTTATATACAAATACATTATACCCGTCCCGTTACTTATTTATCTTGGGATGTTCAAAATTGTCCTGAACTGAACCCAAAATGATCGGTTCGGTCAGTTCTTTATATGTGTTTGGTTCGGTTCAGAAAAATGGGAGAACCAAAATTTTGGTTCTGTTCAGTTCTTCGGTTCGGTATTATTAATTAAAAATAATTTTTAAATGATATTATTCAAAAAAATAATATAAAATTACAATTTTGTTTCGGTTTGATTTTATAAGAAATTATATATAAAAAATAAAATAATAATATGAATTTTATATTTCAATTTTTTAGCATGAACGGTTTTGTTAGGTTCGGATCAAACTTTCCGTCAAAAAACTGGCGGAAATAAACTGAGAACACCCCTACTTTCCGTCAAAAAGTTGGGTCTCCATGTGTTCAGAGACTCATGAGTGATTTGATATCTCTGTCCTAAACATCAAGGAAATGAAGTATTATATGTACTAAAACACACCTGAAAGTTAATTATATCAAGTTATTAAGAATTTTATTATTATAATAACTATGAAATTTCTTTACCAACTTAATTAACTAATCCAATTTTAGAAAACATTAATTAATGTAGTTTTCCGAGTGAAAGATAATTAAAATTTTGACAAGTACTTAACATTTATTAAAATTCCCAAAATAGTTGAATAATTGAAGTATCTTTTCTTTACGACAGATGTAACTCTGTTTCTTATTCCATGTTTGGTACGAAAGTTTGCTAGCATTTTCTCAGGTATGACTCACTTAATCGGTATAGACAATAGACCAATAATTAAATTATTTATGCCAAAACAACTACAGTTTATGTACACGCAAAGGAGAAAGAAAGTATCTTCAACAATGAGTCATTTTCACAGGCACTTACGGGTTCAAAAAGGGGAAAAAAAACAAAGAGGAACTATTGGAATCTTGAAATAATTAATGTTTGAAAATGAATCCAATCAAAGTTTCGTGTAGAATTTAATCAAATCAAAATAGCAAAATAAGGAAAATTCTACAATGTGGCCCTTGGACTACTTTTGAAGCAATTCGGGGCACATAAAACCCAGTCGGTCACAAATTAAAATATTATAATTTTTTTAGTTCGTCAAATATATATTGGGGGTCATCAAATATGTATTGAGTTTCCCCAAATACATACAAATTAATAATTCTTAGAAAGATTCAACAAATATGTACTGAAATTCATCAAATATGTACAAAAGTTCATCAAATGTGTACTTGGGTTCATCAAATATGTACATATTTGGTGAATCCTAGTTCGTCTTTGGTTAACTCGTGTACATATTTTGTGAGCTCTATTACATATTTATTGAACTCTTCTAAGAATTATTAATTTGTACGTATTTGGTGAAACCCACTATATATTTGGTGAGCCCTAGTACATATTTTGTGAATCCCAGTACATATTTGGTGAATCTCTCAAATAATTATTAATTTGTACGTATTTGGTCAACTACATATTTGGTGAAAATCAATACATATTTGGTGAACCATAGTACATTTTTGGTGAAATCCTTTTAGAATTATTAATTTTGTACGTATTTGGTGAACCTCATTACATATTTAGTGAACCTCTATAAAAAATAAATTTTTAACTTTTGGTGAACCCATCAAGATTTCCTTTATGTCACACTACGAATTTGGTGAATACCAAACAACTCAACCGTCACTCTTCAGCCTCCAAACACCATTCTTCAACCTCCAAATGCCATCCTCAAGGTGCAAATCACCCTTCTTTGTTGCCAAACGCCAGTTTAGTGGCTCCAATCGCCAATCAATATCCTAAACGCCATAGTTTAACGGGTGATTGCCTATGAGGCCCCTAAACGTCATTTATTTGATCCTAATCGTCATTTTTTGCCCTAATCGCCATCTTCACTAAATATCCAAAATTTGTAATTTTTCAATTAATTACTGTACAACGGATAAATCATCGATAAAAATAGAAAAAACTCATTCTTTAAATGCAAACATTCACCATATTCACTTATTGAGTGAAATAGATTGGATTAAGTAAGGATTCTCGAAGCAATTGAACACTTATTCATAAACTGGTTAAAAGTCATCATTGATAATATTGTTGTACTTTTGTGACAAGTATTGAGCGAGACGGATTTTCACCATATATAATTATAGGATGTGATGTTATTATGGTCGTAAATTCTATTTATCGATTTGACAAACACGTATAATCCTCAAGATCAGATTCTATTGTTAAATCGAATATATACGCTAATTAAATATTGAAATTTAAAATTTAGCCTTTTATTTTATAATTATAACCCTATAAAATTTAGAACATAACCCCATTTACGTTATAATTTATAAGCATATAAATAAACTTTTCCTCATAATTTATTTTTTAAACCTAACCTAATTTTGTTATCAAAATTAACCCTGAACTTAAAAAAAAACTTTTCCTCATATTTGTATATGGCGTCGTAAATATATTGCGAATCGCCACATGATAGTAGCGAATCACCATGTTATTTTTTTCGGCGGTTTTACATCAATACATTGGTTTTTAGGACCCTTTTACGACAGTTTTTCAACAAATTCAATTTTTTAAAATTGACCAGGATATACTCGATGAATCGCAAACAAAGTTATTAAGATTTTTAAATTTTCAATGCGAACATTAAGTACCTTCACTTATATTTAAAATGTTAAAACAATTGGACACTTATTTATAACCGCTTAAGAACATATTCTTTATTATATTATTGTGATTTAATGACAAGTATCAAGTAAAATAATTTTTTATCATTTAACGAACATGTATAACCCTAAATCCCGGTTCATGAATAGAATCGAAATAAATAAGTATGTGTACAATTATATATGGATCTAAGTTCTAGATCCCTTTCTCTTTTTCATACGATCATGTCTTATATTTGTCATTTCACACACTATTATGTCTTACATTTATCAGTTCATTATTTTTCACTATTTAATAAATATGTATAACCCCAAGGTTGGAGGTAAACACCTTTAGATTTATGGTGAGCCCCACTATATTTTAGAAGAACACCTTGAAGAAAATTAAATTTTAAATTTTGGTGAATACCTCAAGCATTTGTTGTACCCTACAAATTCATTGAACCCCTAATATTGCAATCGCCACTCATCATATCCCAATCGCCACTCAAAAGCTCCTAATCGTCATCCTGAAGGTGTTAATCGCATCTTCATGACCAAATGCCATTCACATGGCTTCAATCACCATTGCACTACTTAATCATCATACTTGGATAGACGATCACTATAGTACTCCCTAAACGCCATCAAAATGGCCCTAATTGCCATTCAAATGGCTCAAATCGTCATCTTCACAATATACCCTAAAATTGTTATTTTTAATTAATTATCGTACACCAGACAAATCACCAATACAAATAGAAAAAACTTATTCTCTCAATGTAAACATTCACGATATTCACTTATTATGTGAAATTAGATTGGATTAATTAAGAATTTCTGAAGTAATTGAACATTTATTCGTAAACTCGATAAAAGTTGTCATTGATAATGTTGTTGTATTTTTGTGACAAGTACCGCGCGAGACCGGTTTTTACTATATATAATTATAGGTCGTGATATTATGACGGTAGGTAAATCTTATTTATCGGTTTGACGAACACGTATAATCCTCAAGATCGAATTCTACTATTAAATCAAACATATCCATTAAAGTTTGAAATTAAATTATAAACCCATAAAAGTTAGAAAATAACCCCATTTACGTTTCAATTTATAAGCATATAAATATATTTTTTTAAATCTAACCTAATTTTGTTATCAAAATTAACCCTAAAATTAAAAACAATTATTTCTCATATTTGTATATGGAGAATCGGCTAAAATATATGGCGAATCGCCATGTGCTCATGGAGAATCATCATGGATAAAAAACGTTATGACCTGCAGATAGCGATTGTGGCCTAATAGCTGTGTTCTCAGTAGATCTATACCGGCTATTTTGTATCTTTAGCAGCAGTTTTGTAGTCTTTATTGGTGGTTCCCATTCTATACCGGCTGTTTTTGTTTCTATACCGGCCATTTTTTTCTAATACACTTAGTAATTGTTTTAATCCTTTGTTTTGTCACTTAGTCGTCTAGCTCCATGGTGATTGGAATCCAATCGCTACCTGGCATGGCCAAATTGCCATGTCCCTGTGACAAGCCACAATCACAAATTATCATATACTTGATCATTTTCACACATTTTCATATACATGTTGTCATTTTTATGTACTTGTTTTGTTACACTTGGTCATTTTTACACATTTAGCCGCTTATATGCAAATAGTCATTTCCATTACTTGATCATTTTCACTACTTAACCAGAATTTTACACACTTAGTCATATTTTTATTTACTTAGTATTTTTCTCATACTTGGGCATTTTCATGTACTTGTTTTGATACACCTAGCTATTTTCATGCACTTAACCATATTTTCATGCACTTAAACATTTTCACATACACTTAGCCATTAACTTACCACATACACTTAGTAATTTTCATTCACTTAGTAATTTTATCCATTTTCATGTACTTGTTTTAACGAAACTTAGCAATTTTCATGTACTTAGTCATTTTCACAACGTAACCCTTTTCACACAAGTGTTTTGATACACATTAATTTTCTCAGAGTTTGTCATGTTCATATACTTGTTTTGAATCACTTATCCATCTTCACACACTTGGTTATGTTCAAACACTTAACCGTTTTCATACACAAAATCATTAACCATTTTCATACACAGTAATTTTCACACAATTAATAATTTCCATACACTTGCGATCTTCACACACTTAACAATTTTCACACAGTTATTTTTAAACACATAGTTATTTTCACGTACTTAATCATTTTCATGTACTAATCTCGTATGTAAATCTTTATGACAAAATAAACTAGCCAACATAAAAAAATTTAATGCAAATTCTTCTTTAAAGAAGCATCTCATTTATTAGAATCACTATATATGAATATTTTTTTGTCACAATCCCTTCTAAACATTTTACATTTCAAAGAGCATGATACAACCTTGCTACAATACAACTTAATTTAAAATCTCATAGTATTTTTTAGTGATTGTTTTCAGCTGCATCATTTTTACCCTTGGGATCAAGTTGCAATGTGTTTATCATCTCTGATATGTACTCTTCGTAGAAGTCCTAACATTTCTTCAAGCTTTAAGAAAAGAACTTTAAAAATTGGCAACCCTCATTTTATAAAGGACATTCATACCTCAAGAAGCCATTTGAATCACAGTGTTAACAATCTTAACAAGAGAGCCTACAATAATATGGAAAATAATATTACCAGGAAGTAAAATCATGAAGAAGCAACATCACTATACAATTATCAGGTAGGTTCCAAAGAAAGACCACCAAAATTCATGAACACGAACCATTATTAATACTGAACCTTACTACAATTATCACTGAACTAGAATAATTAGCACGAATGCCATCCACCTGCAAATTAAGCATATAGTATAAGCTATTGGGCATACAAAGTTTAGGAGGAAGAGAAAAGGGAAAAAATTACTGTGGAGAGAATGAAATTAGTCAATTGGAGGTGTTATAATGTATTTGAATATAACACTGAAATAAATTCGATTATCAATACCAAAACAACCTTCTTTTGTATTTCAAAACACAACTTAATGTTGTCCTCTGTGATGATGCTTGGTGGTCTTCCATGCAAAACATCTAGAATTGTTGCTACTATAATCTGGACACAAACATGTCAACATAAGTTACTCGAAAAAAATCAACAAAAGTCTACTATTAATTAAACAAAGTACATATATTATCTCATTCCACACTCTGATACACTGTAACTTTGTCATATTCATCTTCCTCTTCCTACTCAAGCGACACAAAAAAAATATAATAAATTTAATTTAGCAAGCAACACTTATTATATCCTGGCATTTTCAAACATATTCCCACCTCCACAACAGAAACTACGTTGAATGGTTTGGTCATTTCAAATTTCTAGTCTAAACGTAATGTTACTTAACTCAATCAGTTCACCAAGAACAATCACAAATTTCTAATAGTATTATGTAGCATAAAAATTCAAGAAGCACTTATCCCATATATAAATGGCAACAATAAAACATAACTTTGAAATGCACCAAGAATATGCATGAAAGTTTATTTACTCTGAAAGGAAATAGGACCTTGAAACTTCAATTTAGAGACATTTGAAAGAAAATTTTCTTTGTAGAAATGTTATGTCCAAAAGGTATTAGAGAACGATGGGACAAAAAATACATTTGCTCTATAGTATAAAAAAGTAAACTCGTTTCCATAGTTTCTCGCATTCTTGAAGTGCTAAATGTTTCCTTTTGTCATGAACTTACCTGAAATGAAAAGAAAAAAATGGAATCAAATATTAGTTGGCGTGACAAATTATAACGCTGATGAGTACACTATTATGCTTCCTTTAGCAAAATCATTAAGAGAGCTTTGATAATTTAAGAGCATAAGCAAAATCGTGCATATAATTTTATTATGGAGTTAAGCTTTTAACAATTGATGACATAGATCTATTTAATTTCCTGCCAATGTGACAACCGTGCAACATGCAATTCAAGATAACATGTATAAGCTCATCAATACACTTGATGTAAATATTATTTTTTTCCTTCATTTTTCTTTTCGTAGGTCAGTTCGTAAGATAAATTTGGGAAGCATGAAAACATAGGAAAAAATATTCAGTTTATACCAAAAGAAGACATCAAAAGTTGTATTTACACCAACGACTGTCCAACCAAATCAATAATCACATTAAAAAATAAACGACCAAACAAAGAAAGGTGCATAGCACAACAAAATTACAATAGCATTGCAAAATTTGAAAAATTGAGGACATAGGCCAAATAATGAAAAGGTTGACATAATTAAACTCTTAGATTAAATCTTACCAATGGTTGTATCAATGAAGAAATTATTTCCAATTGCTACTTAATAACCATGAAAGTCATGTATATGTTTGCTGCTCCACTTGGCTCACCTACAAAGACAATAAAGACCATCAAGACAACCTCCTTAACCTATAAATTACCACCAGAAAGATACACAAACTAGAACACTCCGCAAAGTGTGATAGATGTTAAAGATCTAAAGTGGTTTGGTTTGGCTACAATTAGAATTATAGTAAAACATGTCGTGGATAAGAACCAATTATGTGACAATTGCTGATAAATAAAAGCAATCTTACTATTGGAAAATAAAGCGAATTGGGAACAAGTAAATACACTCAAACATCTCAAAGTATTTCCTTCATAAAACAGCCCAAAGAAACCAATTATGTGACAATTGCTGATAAATAAAAGCAATCTTGCGATTGGAAAATAAAGCAAATTGGGAACAAGTAATGCACTCAAACATCTCAAAGTAGTTCCTTCTCAAAGCAGTCCAAAGAAACCAATTATGTGACAATGGCTGATAAATAAAAGCAATCTTGCGATTGGAAAATAAAGCAAATTGGGAACAAGTAATACACTCAAACATCTCAAAGTAGTTCCTTCTCAAAGCAGCCCAAAGAAACCAAACCTAAGCATCCTCAATCGTACTAATCATATTATTTAAACCTTCAAAGATGTGGCCACAACAAAAAATTCAGCAACATTTAGTTTGATCCTAGTGTTTGTTAATGTATTTTCCAAATTAATCTAGTAACCTAAAAGGTACATCACCATTGAGATTTGTTTACTATGAAAAATAGAATTGATATGTGAAAGAAGCTAACATTATACAATAAACTAAAAATCTTACCTTAATTGCAAAATCCTTCACCAAAAATCCATATGTATGCCTCCAAGATTGAACTCACTTCATTAAGCTCTTCTTATCCTTCTTAAGCTTAAAACCAACCAAATCATCTTCTTAACAGTAATATTTTACTCACTTGGCGTGAGATAGCAGAATAAATACATGAGAAAGGCTAAAAAAAGCCAAAACAAAACACGTTTCTTGAAAATAGATAAAATCAAACCATAAGAAGAGAAATTGATTACCTCAATGCTTTACACAGGGGGATTGTTTCAGCGATTAAGATGTTTTTGAACATCAAGCTTCTTTCTAAAAGTACTTAATCTAGCAGCAGATGACAGATAAATTGAACCCTATAAGTAAAAATATTACAGCGAAACACAAGGGGAGAGAAAGATAAGCAAAATGCGAGTTTTAGAGCACGACGATTACCTTGTAGAGAATAAAAGAGATAAGGCATGAAGGAGAGACAAAACGACAGGGAGACAACACAAAGAGAGCACCACAACCACCATGGACAAAGCACAATGCAAGGAGGGCTTTCGACGAACAAAGAGGAGGGAAAAATTGAGTTTGGTTAGCCTTTAGGGTTTAAATGAAAATGAAAAGAAAAATGACAAAAAGTATAAAGATCTAAATTTGATGGTACCTACTTTGTAGTACACCACAAGAGAGAGAGAGAGAGACAAAGAGAGAGATAGAGAGCGTGAATAAAAGCACTAGGATCACAACGAAGAGAGTGCAAGCTGCATACGTAACGACCACTGAGTTTGGTGAAAGCTTTCGAATGAAAATGAAAGTAAGAAGAGTGGGGGAAGATTGTACAAAGAGAAAACCTAATGGAAACGGGAAACCTGTGTTACAGGTTAAAAGGTAAAAGACCCATCAATGACCTAGATTAATCTCAACAGATCCAATAGTGATTATTTTCCCAGCATCAATGTTGGGAAAAATTTCTCGGCATGTAAGAGCGATACATCAAATAATGTTAAGATTAAATCTAGAAATTTAGCGGTAGGATATCAGTTGAAAATGACATGATGAATCGAATTAGAAATGTTCATGACACGTCTAGTAGGTGATTTGAAAATGAGTATTGATAAAAAGTGTTTTGTTATCAAAATGCTTGAGCTTTATGGTGTATCAATTGACTTAAAGAAATGTAAAGTTAGGGGTGTATAAATTTGTACCGAACCAAACTGAACAAAAAATGATATGTTCAGTCGATTTTTAGGCGTCTTTAGTTTAGTTTGGTTTAGAAAGATTAAAGAACAAAAGGTTTGGTTCGGTTATGATTTATGTCGAGTATCGAACCAAACAGAATCAAAGCTAACCAAAAATTATGTTTTCTTGTAATTTTTTTTATATTATTATTATGCAATTTCGTATCGAACGAAAAGAATAAAAAACTTTAGTTTTCTATTGTATTTTTAGTTTTCATGATGTGTTTTTTAGTGTTTATGGTGTGATTTTTTTTATTTGAAACACATATATTATGTTGAAATTTTTTAGCTTTTTGTGTTGAATTTCTAAACAGGAAAAGAGAAAATACATATTTGTCCCTCACAATTTGTGGGCGGTTTTAAAGTAGATCCGAGACCTTCAATCCATATTGGGGATGTTAAAAACCCGTGTGTTTAAGTAACAGTTGGTATTTGACTTAATGGTTGAGTTCCAAATATTATATATATATATGTGTGTGTGTGTGTGTGAGTTTTAATTGTGTGGGTTATTTTTCTAAGTAATTGTACTAAATAGACAAATTTTGAAAGCTAATTTAAGAAATAACAGTTTTTTCAAAACTATAGTAAATAGCAGTTTTTTATGCCACGTCATCAACAAGTTATTGATGATTTTAACCTTCCATGACAGATTTGATAGTCTAATTTTGTGGGGCCATCTTAACGAGATATCCCATATTTGGTGCATTTCATTAAATGCAATCCTTAATATATATTTTGTTTACTTTAATTTAATTTAAATTAAATTGATAATAAATGATTGATTCAGTTTCCCTTTTTAGAGAATTTATGTTATGAAAATTATCTTTTTCATTAGTGTCATAGCAAGTCCGGATATTCAGCTTTCTTTGAAGAAAAATCAGTTTCAATTTGGTTTATTTCGTTCTCCATTAATGATAGATATCCCAAAGCTTTACAATTTCATGTTTCCGAAGAAAAATATGTGTAATTAGGTTTTATTCTTTATCCATATTTTATAGATATCTCAAGCTGCATGTTGTGGTTTTTTTGAAAGTGCAAGTGTACACTATCGTTACCAAGTAGTAAACTTCTATGAATATAGAGTATCATCAACGAGAATTGATTGTTATTAGTTATTGAAATCAACTAGTCCCTAATTCTAATTGAGAATATCGAAAAGTATGAATTTTTTATTGTACTAAAAAACTAAAAAAATTAGGATTTATTAAGAATAAATAACACAAATTTCAATGATTAAAAGTTGTAGGGATTTTGATTTCATCAAACCAATAATGTTCAAATTTTTAATTCTCAATCAATCAATGTTGAAAATAATCCTACCACCGAATTTCTCTAATGTAATTATCAATATCTCTCAAGCATCAGTAATAATGATTCAAGTATACAAATATCACATCTTTGTCAAGAATAAATATATTGAATCTCATTAAGCACAAGAAATTATAATTGCTACACTAGATTCATAATTATATCTAACTTATGAAATTATAATGATGTAAAAAACATAGGGAAAATTTAATCTTTACTTCTCAGTCTCATAATTAAATCCCAAATCATACAATAGTAGACCAGACAATTACAAAAATTATGAACAGATCATAACACTCAGCAATAATGAATAAACATCGATTAGATTGGAAATATAATATAAATAATAATCATAATTTGGCTACATCGTAGCTCTAGATTGGAAGCCCTAGAATGGAAAACTAAAACATAATAAAATAAGAAAACATCGTAAAAATATTCATGAACATAGAGAAAAGAGATAAGAACGAATAAATTTGAAAAGGAAATTGAGTTTGAAATCCGTTTCTGGCTTGGATCTTGTTCTTTTCCTTTCCAAGAGCTTCCTTGCCTCTCACGTCCAAAAAACCATCCAAAACGAACCCTAAAATATTTTATTTATACACTAGGATTAGTTAAGCATAGAATTGGAGAAAAAATTGCGCAAAGCCCTTTAATCGCGCTGACATCATGACGGTTGCGATACTGCTTCTTGAGGCACTGGGAAGCCAACATCGCGGTGTTGGCCATTCGGCCTAGATCCGTCCTTTTATCTCTTTTTATTCCGCCTTTTACCTTCTCAATCTTCAAAAATCAACCCAAGTGCAATAGAATATCTTACTTACAAAATAAAAACAAAAACAAACATAAATCAAGTAATAAATCTCAAAGAACCAATAAAATTAAAGCTAAGAGTGTCTAAACTATGAGTGTGAAACACACTCATCAAATACCCCCAAACTTAACTTTTTGCTAGTTCTAAAAAAAAACAAAATAAAAAATCAAACAAGTAAGCATTAAACTCTAATTATGTAAAACTACAGATCAAGTGACGAAATTTGTTGACTAACTAAACATGCCTCTAATGTATGGGTAAGGTTTAAGGTAGGATAAATGGTATTATTTCAGCTCAATCTTTATCCATAGTCACACATGCATTATAGGAATCAACAAGCTTTTAACCTAACTTCTCTTGCCACACCCCCAAACTTGTCACTTTCCCCACCTCTTAAATTATCAACAGATGCAAAAAATGTGCCAGCATCGACTATCGAGAGGACCACCACGCGTCGCTTGGTGATTCATTCAAAAGTCTGTAAAAATCAAGGACGGTCGTGAAGGCAGTAGGCAGGACACTACGGGGTGCCCCGCCTACTACATTTTGATGATCAAGTCTCTCACATGCATCCCAAGGGTTCTTATTTCCATCCAGAGTTACATTTTCAAAAACTAAGCAGTGGTAGAGAACCAAAGGTTTTGATGCTTTAGTTATTTACTCTTTCTCATAACTCAATGTTTGAGTTTTTTGTCTGTCCAAGTCACATAGTGATTCAGTTATTTGAGTCGTCTGTTGCTTTATCTAAAATTTAGAGTGATTTTGTATTGCAGCTTAGTATAACGAGTGTCTTTGAGCCAGCCTTAATGAAAATTGATGTTGGGGGTTATACCCTCAAAGTATGTGTATTGACATTTTAATATAAAATTTAAAGAGGATTATATTTTTTTATAATTGTTCTTTTAAATTATTGTTGAATAATTTATATAAATATCTGAAAATTCCATATTCATTAATGAGACAATGATCTTGTATTAGTACGAATGATTAAAATCATAGATAATGAATAAAATTGTCAGCAATATATTAAAGTATGAAATCTTTGATGAATGGTTGCTAGTAAAGTTCACTAAGCATTATGAATGCGTGTGATCCAGATCATTGATATGGATAGACATCTTAGAAAATGATTGACTTACAAAATAAATTTTTATTCCGGAGCAACTACATAATTATGAGATAATGATGTGTGATTAATTAATTAAAAATTAATTAATTGAATTATTTATATATTTAAATATAATTTTTAGAAATTATATACATAAATTATTATCGATTTTTTTAAATTATTGAATAAGTGAAACAAAATATCTAATTTGTGATATTAGATAATGAAATTACTATTAGATAATAATTTAAAATCAAGTAAATATGTTATTTCTGAAATAATAGATAAGTTAGTTGATAGGGATAATCAGATATATTAATTTTAAATTAATTGATATCTAGATAATTATCTGAATAAAATAAATATTTAATTCACAATAATTATCACGTGTTAATCATTGATAGTGTATCAGAAATTGACATGACTATTGTGGTGTCACGTGACACTACAGTAGTGAGTGTGCAACACTGTAGTGGCACATGACACTACAATGGTGTCATGAGACACTGTGTTGGCTCACGACACACTATAATGCCATGTAGCACTGGAGTTGTGCACAATTACAGTGGGTCCCACTACAATTGATAATTTTATGATTAAATTTTATTTCAGTTTATCCCTAAAAATATGATACGCCATTATCTAGATCATATGTAGATATTATTCTAATGACCTTGATTGTTAAAAGAAGATGTGAGAATCAATTGATTAAATGATTAGTTCGTTAATCAAGAGTTGAATTGAGAACACGATTGGTGTCAGAGAGATTTTCTTCTGTGATTAAACGTTAATCAAATCTCTAAAAGAATAATCATCACATTTTTTTAGAGAATCGTCTCACTAAACTCCTTCTCAGTAAATCTATAGATCTCATGTGTTGAGAACATCTAGAGACAGAAAAAGTGTCTTGTAATATTCTACGTGTCCACACACGTCCTAGTGTGTAGACTTGAAAAATGTTGGTGTGGTTCTCAGAGTCTATTGATCGTTGGAACGATTTCGTGGGAACGGTGGATTGATGGATTTTTGCAAGGACACTTGATATAGACTACAAGATGTAAATGATTCATAACCTTTTATGTTGTAGATTTAACTTATAAATATTAATGGATCTTGACTGATTGAAAAATAATTTTCCATAAAAGTTTTTATTTGATTATCGTGGTGTTGCGGAACTTTTGTTTTATTAAAAGATTCAATTTTTATTAAAATTTTAATGTTTTTAAAAGGCTTCGCGTCTCCACCTTTCGGCCGCGCACGCTCCTTGACGACTAGCAAGTGGTATCAGAGCGGTCTTTATATATTTATATGTTAAATGATGTGTGGGTTTTCTTGCATTATTCATATAATGTGAGAAATGTATGATGATTGATGGTTATGTTTTTTGAATGTTTGGAAAATAATGGATCGTTAATTGTATATGCTGATTATTGGGTTAGACTTTGTTTTAATTATTTCTAATATTGTGTAAGGCGAATTGAGGCGTAGTAATTTGTGTAATTTTATTTTGAATATTATTATTAATATTCTGAATGCGTGAAGATGAAGAACGCATGAGACGAACATAAAAAATTTACTACTCACGTGAAAACACTGTTCATCCATGAAAACATTGTTCACGCCGAAAATTTACTGTTCCAGTGGAGGTGAACAGTGCCAGTGGTGAACAGTGGTTGTCTGGTGCGGCAGGCGACTGCTAGCAGTGAGACAGACAGTGGTGGTGATGGGCGGCAATCGGAGAGTCCTATCGTCGGTAACAACTGTTGTCACGTTTTAGGAAAGTTTTCAACAAACCATACAACCAACTCTATCTCCTAAGTGTTTCATTAAAACCCAATCTCTTTTAATTATCCATTTAAATTTTGAAATTAATACAATTTTGAAGTTAATTATTAATTATTGATTTTATGAAAATTAAAAATTAATAGGTTGATTGAGTTTGATTTAAGCTTGAGTAAATCAAACAAAGTGTTTATTGAATCAGTCAAAATCAAATTATAGAAAATATTTTAATTAAGAAAAATAGTATTTCTAATTAAAAATGTTTTGTTCAAAGCTTTAAGATTATGAAGATGCACATTAGGAGAAGAAAGTAATATTTTGAAAATATGTATTCTTGTAATCCGCTTTGTAATTTTTTTTTTTTATTTCAAGGGCTGTAATTTAGAAATACCCAATAGTCACTCGGTTTATTATTATTTTATTTAATTATTAAATAATTATTTAATTATTATATTTGATAACATGTCCATGCAGTAGTCGATCACATGCCATACATGAAGATCTCACATAATTTTAGTTAATCATGCATCTCATCCGTAGAAACATGATTTATTAGGATTGTTCTAATTTGTTTATATGTATTGTTTATGAAATCAATTGCATATAAATTGCTAGGTTTTAACTAGTTAAAGTATGGTATTCATACCACACTAACGACTATAGTAACATTTAGGTTAATCGACTTTATTATAAGAGTTTTATTAAAGTTTGATGAATATAATTAATTAGTTAATCTAAGTTCACCTAATTATGACTTAGGCGCTTTAGAAAGTTAAATGAACTTAGATCAATGAGATTAGATTAACTGATAATTAAATATTATAGGGTTATTATTTTTACTAGTAATTAATTTAGAATTAATTGATTAGTTAAAATAGAAACACATTATCCTAAAATAGTGAGTGAGAAAAGGTTGACATGTCAATGTAACCTATGGTCTGCATCATTAGTATAACACCGTGAGATGCAGTGAGGGCCTCAATATGGCTTTGTTTTCATCCCCTAAGAAAGGTTTCGTGCTGTACCAATACCAAGGTTGGACTTCTTAAGAAGATAGGGGGAAGTGATGTAGTTTAGTTTTGACCGACTCTAATGCGGTAAATTGTAAATGAAGTCATGAAATCTGAAATGATGAGTTACACTCACAAAGTCACAATTAAACTTTCATGTGGATAGTTGTGATTTGACCGAACAAGCGATACCTTATTGTTAAAAGAGAAAATATGAGATATTTTAAGTTTTAATTAATATGGATGAGAATCTCATAGACACTCTGATGTTAATCTGACCGACCCTAAGGCAGCACATTAATCGTTGGGTTATTTTATCGTGATTAGTAAATGCTAAATTTATGTGTTTATTGTGTTTGCATTCATACATCACGTTTACTTTTCAAATTATAGATATTTATCAATTATATTGAATCATGTATGTTTTAAATTTCAGTTATCAATATTATGTCTACCATGGATAATCTTATTACTACTTTACTCGCTCTTGAGAAATTGAATGGTGATAATTTTATACGTTGAAAATCAAATATGAACTTAATGCTGATATGCGAGAATTAGAAGTTCGTTCTTACTAAGGAATATCCCGAGGATCCCGTTGCTAACGCCTTTAAAAATGTTATAGACAAATATGATGCTCAAATCATATCTAACAACAAGGCGAAGTGCTATATGCTTGTGAGCATGAATGATGTTCTAAGAACCAAGCATGAATACATGGAGACTGCCTATGAGATTATGAAATCTTTACAGGTAATGTTTGGGCAGCAGTCCGATCAAAGTCGTCATGAGGCCACTAGGAGCTATGAGAACTAAGATGAGGAAGGGTACTTTTGTTCAAGAACATGTTTTCAACATGATCAACATAATGTACGAGGCAGAAATACATGGGGAGACCATTGATGAGCGGACTCAAGTTAGCATCATACTAGAGTCGCTCACACCAACTTTTTCTATGTTCACGACCAACTATGTTATGAACAAGTTGCAATTCAACATGACCCAATTGTTGAATGTACTGCAGACTTTTGAGTCACTCAACCTTGGAATGACCAAAGAGGGTGAGGCAAATGTTGTCTTGCAAAAGCCTTTATCCAATATTGTTAAGAATAAGAAAAGGAAGAAGAACGATGGTAAGGACAAGAGTAAGGACAAAAGAGTAAAGAAAGCCAATACATCGTCAAAAACCAAGAAGAACAAGAAGGCAGTAAGCCCAAATGAAAGTGTTTCCACTATGGGGTTGAAGGTCATTGGAAGAGAAACTGTAACAAGTATCTCTCTAAATTGAAAAAGAAAGGTAAATATGATTTACTTGTACTTGAAGTTTGCTCAGTGGGATATGATTTGACATCCTAGATACTTGATTCATGAGCCACTAACCAATTATGTTCTTCTTTGTAGATGCTTGGTTCGTCAAAGGAGTGGGCTGATGGCGAGGTCATTTTAAGTGTTGGCAGTGGTGCTCTTGTATCAGCTAAAACATTAGGGACAGTCCGTTTACATTTTGGATATAATTGCTTAGTTTTGAATGATGTTTATTATATTCCTGGTTTTTCAAAGAATTTGATTTCTCTTTCATTTTTGCAATAACAGTTATTCAAAGTTTCTTTCATTAATAAAGAGTTTATTATTTCTAAGAATGGATTCGATATCTGTCATGCTAAAATTATAAATGAACTGTATATGCTTAAATTGACTAAACATGTGTTAAATAATTCTGAATTATTTAAAGTAGTAAAACCAAAAATTTACAAACGACAAAGAGTTTATCATGACGATAACACATATTTATGGCATCTTAGGTTGGGACATATTAATCTAGATAGGTTAAACAGGTTAACAAAGCATGATGCTTTAAGAGAGCTAAAAGTTGGAACTCTTCCTGTTTGTGAATCCTGTCTAGAGAGTAAAATGACCAAGAGACCTTTCACAGGAAAGGGCCAAAAAGCCAAGGAACCACTTGAGTTAGTACATAGTGATGTCTGTGGATCGATCAATGTACAAGCTAGAGGTAGGTATAAGTATTTAATTACTTTCATTGACGACCAATTAAGATATCGTTATAGTTACCTAATGCATCAAAAATTTGAAACTTTTGAAAAGTTTAAAGACTTCAAGGCTGAAGCTGAAAAGCAATTAGGTAAATCATTGAAAACTCTTCGATCCGATCGATGTGGTGAATACTTGAATTTAGAATTATTTTCTAGAATGTGGAATCTTATCCCAACTCACAGCACCTGGAACCCCACACCAAAATGGTGTTGCAGAGAGGAGAAACCGAACCTTATTAGATATGGTTAGGTCGGTGTTAAACTACTCATCATTGTCACTTACATTTTGGGGATATGTACTACACACGACAACTTACATTTTGAATGAAATGCCATATAAGTCTGTAAGCAAGACGTCTTTAGAGATATGGAATAGCTCTAAAACTAGGTTGCGTCATTTTCGTATGTAGGGGTGTCCATATCACGTTCGTAGACTCAAGACTGAAAAGTTAAACTCAAGGTCTTTTGTATGCATATTCGTTGGCTATTCTCTAGAAACTAGATGTGAGTACTTTTATAGTCACAATGATCAAAAGGTGTTTGTGTCGACAAATACAACCTTTCTTGAGCATGAGTATATGCAAAACTATAAACCTTGATCAAAGTAGTTCTTGAGTAATTAGCGACTGACGAGCTCAGACCACCTTCAATTTCTACTGATAAACGACAAACCAGATAAACCTTGGTTCCTGCAAAGGAAACCCCGATGCAATGTCATAGTGGGAGGGTTATGAGACAACTAGTTTGCTATGACCTAGAGGCACACATCCTAGTGTCAGACACTTATAAGTACAATTCATTATCTTATGAAGAAGCAATGGATGATCTTGAAAAGGTGAAATGGTAAGATGCCATGAACCAGGAAATAGAATCTATGTATTCCAATTCCATCTGGTAACTTGTAGATCCACTTGAAGATGTCAGGCCCATTGAATGTAAATGGATATCCAAGAAGAAAAGAGGTGCAGATGGGAAAGTAGAGACTTTCAAGGCATGGTTACTAGCCAAGGGCTATACACAAATGGAGAGAGTCGATTATGAAGAGACATTTTCC
Source organism: Datisca glomerata (assembly GCA_003255025.1). Classification (NCBI taxonomy): domain Eukaryota; kingdom Viridiplantae; phylum Streptophyta; class Magnoliopsida; order Cucurbitales; family Datiscaceae; genus Datisca; species Datisca glomerata. Next base: position 1,255,459 of record QANY01003195.1, read on the forward strand.
CTTATGGCCATGCTAAAATCCATTCACATGCTTTTGTCCATAGCCGCTAGGTTTGACTATGAGATATGACAAATGGATGTCAAGATGACTTTTCTGAATGGTTCTCTTGAAGAAAGCATCTATATGATGCAACCAGAAGGGTTTGTATAAAAATGACAAGATCAGAAGCATCTAGATCTTGAAATCTTACCTTTGATGAGATTATAAAGTTTTATGGCTTCGAGCAAAATGTTGACCAAACCTGTGTTTATAATAAATACACTAAAGATAAGATAGTGGTTTTCTTAGTTCTTTATGTTGATGATATTCTACTCATTGGGAATGATGTAGAATCTTTGTTAAAGGTAAAGAAATGGTTCGCTGAGAAATTTAAAATGAAAGATTTGGGAGAAGCGAGCTATGTTCTATGCATCCAAATCCTAAGGGATAGAAAGAATAAGTTGTTGGCCCTTTCTCAGGCATCTTATATTGATAAGGTGCTGGAGAGATTCTCTATGGAGAATTTCAAGAAAGGTCAACAACCGACCATATATAAAATTGTCCTCTCCAAAGAAAAATGTCCTAAGACACCTCAAGAGGAAGAGGATATGAGAAAAGTTCCTTATGCTTCAGCAATTAGAAGTCTCATGTATGCCATGCTGTGTACGAGACCAGACATCTGTTATGCACTAGGAATTGTCAGTCGTTATGAATCGAATCCAAGTTTGGAACACTGGATTGCAGTAAAGCACATTCTCAAGTATCGTAGGAGAACGAGAACTATATACTTATTTATTCAGGTGGAGACTTGAGCCCCACTGGATATACTGATTCTGATATTCAATCAGATAGAGACAGTCAAAAGTCAACATCTGGATTAGTATTCACCTTAGGTGGAAGAATTTTAGTATGGAGAAGTATTAAACAATCCAGCTTTGCAGATTCTACTATAAAAGGCGAATATATAGCAGATTGTGAAGCTGCGAAAGAGGCGATATGGCTCAGAAAGTTCTGTTCTGATCTGGAAGTAGTTCCATATATAGACAAGCCACTAATCCTGTACTGTGATAATGGTGGAGCGATAGTAAACTCCAAAGAACTGAGGAGTCACAAGAGGGGCAAGCACATAGAGATAAAATGTCATCTTATAAGAGCATCGCGCATCGATGAGATGTGACTGCTATGAAGATAGTATTAGAACAAAACCTGGCTAATCCCTTAACAAAGACACTTCCTGCGAAGTCATAAGAGAGATGCCACATTTTCTTTAGGGCAAGTGGAAGATTGTTGGGGGTTATTCCCTCAAAGCATGTGTATTGACATTTTGATATGAAATTTAAAGAGGATTACATGTTTCTTATAATTGTTCTTTTAAATTATTATTGAATAATTTATATAAATATCTAAAAATTTCATATTCATTAATGAGACTATGATCTTTTATTAGTATGAGAGGATTAAGATCATAGATAACGAATAAAATTGTCAGCAATATATTAAAGTAAGAATCTTCAATGAATGATTGCTAGTACAGTTCACTAAGCATTATGAATGCGTGTGATCTAGATCTAGAACATTAATGTGGATAGATATCTTAGTGAATGTACTTTATATAATAAGATTATATATGACAGGATTGATGTGAATTAATATCTTTATTCACGTGTCGTTTATCATAAAGATTTAATACACATAAATTTGATGATCATATGTAGATCAATCTGAATCCTGAGTAGCCATGAACTCCTATGCATGTCTACTGGATCTTTTGATTAACTCATTAAGGTCTGTTTGTTAATCAAACTAGTGGCTTTTATTTTGGAAATTTAATTATGTGGATGGTTGGTGACATAATCTTACAAGATTTGGAATCTATTCTTTCCAAACGGATCGTATATTGATCCCCTTAAGTGTTAAATTTGAAACTTAATGGTTATTGAGCTTAAATTTATAATAAGATTATAAATTAGCCATTCACTAGTGGATTAATGGTACTTAAGGATCAATAGGTAGTTAGAAAGGTAAAACGATAATGTTGACCAGTTCTAATTTACGAATCAATAATTGAAGGACATAACTACATGAAATGATTCTGTTAGTGGACTACATGAGAATACTCTGTAAATACATTCTATAATCTCTGAGAGTGTAATTTCATATTTATAGTGGAGTAATAATAGAATTAATAAATAAGATTATTTAATTAAAGAGTTTAATTACTAATATGGTTTATTAGAGCTTATGATTATTGGTCCATGGTTCTCAAGTCACCTCTATACTACACTTTTAGGGTTTGAATATTTCAGGACATGAGAAAATGACTGACTTGTAGAAAAATTTATTCTGGGGTAAGTACATAATTATGAGATAATTATATGTGACTTATTAATTAAGAATTAATTGATTGAATTATTTATATATTTATAATTTTTGGAAATTATACATTTATATATATAATTATCGATTTTTTTATTATCGATAAATGAGATAGAATATCTAATTAAAATGATTATTAGATAATAATTTAAATCAACTAAATCTGTTATTTGTAAAGAAGCAAATAAGTTATTTGATAGAGATAATCAGATATATTAATTTTGAATTAACTGATATCTAGATAATTATCTAATTAAAATAAATATTTAATTACAGTAATTATCACGTGTCAATCACTGATAGAGTATCAAAAATTGATAGAGACTATTATGATACCATGTGCCACTACAGTAGTGAGTGTGCAATACTGAAGTGCCATATGGCACTACAGTTGTGCCGTGGGGCACTGTGTTGGCTCACGACACACTACAATGCCATGTAGCACTACGGTTGTGCATAATTATAGTGAGTTCCATTACAATTGGTAATTTTACAATTAAATATTATGTCAGTTTATCCTTTAAAATCTGATACGCCATTATCTAGAATATATATAGATATTATTCTAATGACCTTGGTTGTTAAAAGAAGAGGAGAGAATCAGTTGATTAAATGATCAGTTCATCAATCGAGAGTTGAATTGAGAACATGATTGGTGTCAGAGAGATTTTCTTTTTATGATTAAACGTTAATCAAATCTCTAAAAGAATAATCATCACGTTCTTTTAGAGAATCGTCTCATTAAAGTCTTTCTTAGTAAATCTCTAGATCTTATGTGTTAAGAACATTTAGAGATAGAAAAAGTGTCTTGTAATATTCTATGTGCCCACACACGTTCTAGTGCGTTGAGAATTGACTTGTAAGATTTTGGTGTGGATATCGGAGTCTAGTAATTGTTGGAGTGATTTCGTGAGAACGAAGGATCGATCAGTTTTTGCAAGGAGACTTGATATAAACTACAAGATGTATATGATTCCTAACATTGTATGTTGTAGATTTAACTTATAAATATGTAATGAATCCTGACTGGTTGAAAATGAGTTTTCAATTAAAATTTTAATTTGGTTGTCGTGGTGTTGTGCACGTTTTGTTTTATTAAAAAAATCGATTTTTATTAAAAAAATCAATTTTTATTAAAAGTTTATTTTTTTAGAAGGCTTCGCGCTTCCACGCTTCCGCCGCACACGCACCGCGATGACCAACGATTGAACGATTCTTCTCTTGGAGAACGATGAACTTTGGAGTACCTATGGGGTGATGCACTCATCATCATATTTTGAGTCTGGCAATATTCTTGAGTTAATGAAGGTCCTTAGCTTTTATGTCCCCGTGATATCGACCAAATGTATCCCATTGAGCAGTGGGTTTGTATCCGGTCTTGTTATTGACATTGTTGATTTGAACTACAATGCTTGCTTTTTTTTTAACTCATCGTTGCATCTTCGTGTGCTTACATGCCTGCGGGCGTAAGTCGTCAATGCTCATGCTTTCTAGCGGTAGGTTTGGAAGCCTTCTTTTCCTTATTTTTTCAAATCACGTTTGACGAATCCTTGATTCTGAAATCCTTTTGAGTCATCTCCGGTAGAATACCAAGATCCAGCCTCACAACACCACTGTAGTGCCATGTGGCACTACAGTGTTACACACCCACTACTGTAGTGCCACGTAACACTACAGTAGTACATGTCAATCTTTGATACACAATCACTGATTGACAAATGACAATTACTGTGCATCAAATATTTATTTTAATCCAATTAAATATCTAGATATTAGTTAATTTAAAATTAACAAATCTGATTATCCGTATTAGCTAAATTATCTGTTATTTCATAAATAACAGATTTAGTTGATACAAATTATTATCTAATAATAATTTAATTATCTAATTTCATAAATTAAATAATTTATCTCACTTATCGATAATCGTTAAACTATATATATATATATATAATCGTTAAACTAGTAAAGAGTTGACTTAGGGATCATGGACATATAATCCTAAGCTCTAATAAATCAAATTATTAATTAAACTCTTTAATTTAATAATATTATTTATTAATTTCATTATTATTCCACAATAATTATGGAATTATACTCTTAGGGATTACAGATTGTATTTGCAGAGTATTATCATGTAGTTTACTGATATAATCATTTCACGTAATTCATTCCTCCAATTATTGGTTCATAAATTATAACTTGTCAAAATTATCATTTTACCCTTCTAATTACCTCTTGATCTTTAAGTACTATTAATCCACTAGTTAATGACTAATTTATAATCTTATTATGAATTTGAGCTCAATAACCATTAAATTCCAACACTAACAATTAAGGGGACCGATATACCATCTGTTAGGAAAGCTTGGATTCCAATTATTGTAATAGCATGTTCCCAGCCATACATATTTTTGAATCTCCAAAATAAAAAAGTAACTATCCTATTTTTCAAAATAAATCTTAACAAGTGAATCAAAAGATTTAGTAGACATGCATTGGAGTTCATGACTACTCAGGATTCAGACTGATCTACATATGATAATAGAATTGATAAAAATATTAATTCACATTGATAATCTCATTATATAAAGTATTTTCACTATGATGTCTATCCATATCAATGATCTAGATCTAGAGCACATGCAATCATAATGCTTAGTAAATCGTACTAGTAACTATTTATTAAAGATTTCATACTTAAATATATTGCTGACAATTTTATTCATTATCTATGATCTTTATCCTCTCGTTCTAATACAAAATGATAGTTTCATTAATAAATATAGAATTTTCATATATTTACATAAATTATTCAACAACAATTTAAAAAAATAATTATAAAAAAAATGTAATCCTTATTAAATTCATATAAAAATATCAACACAAATATTTTGAAGGTATAATCTCTAAAAAAAATAAAGATGAAGTCATTTTCTATTTTGTCCTGTGAATTGAAAATACATATTTTTTAAAATGTGCAGTGCCTGCCACGCGCCAACACGAAATGCTTCATGAAAGGCGCCTGCCACGCTCCTTACACAAGGCGATTGTGCAAGGCTCTAAAACACGCCAGTGCATGAATCGATTTAGCAATGTGCACTTGCACAACGCGCAATATTTTTTGGAAAACGTTTTTTATAAACATAATTATTTTACTTTTAAGTATTAATCACATGTATTTACTTATGAACATTACAATGACTACCTAATTTACTCATGAATTAACCGTGATAGTTTTTTCTATAACACGTAAAAAAATCAAAACTAAAAACGTATGAATCACGAACTAAAATTGGACAATAAGTTCCGGGATTCTTGAGCCTAAATTATTTATGTACTTGATGCACATGAAAATATACTATTTCTTGTTTTCTTGTTTAATTATTTATTTTATTGCTAACCTCTTATTTGTTCTTCGTTGCTAGCATTGATTGATAATCTATTGGAAAGTGTAGATAATATTATTTATTTTGTATTATAATACTATTCAAAATTTACAAATGTTACTTCAAAAGCATCGATGATGTATTTTTTTTATTATATAGTGCATAATTTGACTACTACTTGTTATATAGTTGTCTAGTGATGAATGCAATAGAGAGTATGCATAGATGTTTATGTAAATGGTTTTAAAAAAGGGGGAAAAATTGTCCAAGTGACTAATTTATTTACAAGTTGTACGTACTTTAGTTACTACCTTTTGGTGTTTGATAACCCCGTGGAACCAATGTATTATTAGTAATTATTTTGTGTTAATGTTTAAAGTATCCCCTATAACCTATCATTTTCGTACTATTTTTAATGTTTATATCCTATTACACTGTGTAAATAATTTGTATGCATCACTTTAAAAGTGATTGATAACTCTGATTGTAACTGCAAAAACAAAAGTTCAATAGAAACTCGCTCCTATGGAACTCGAGGTGCACGTCTTTGAAACTTTAATCCATTCTCGCTTCATGTCCTTTACTTTTCCTAACCCATCTCTTCCAACTATCTCATCCATGTTGTTGTCCTCCACTCCCCAATCAAGCCACCTTTCCCCCCCAAGTTGTCGCCATGTTCGTCCTCGAGGGATGCGAAACAGATTGGATCGTCTTCATGGAGGAAGGTTACCTTCAGCTTATCCACAACCTACCCAGAATATAATGTCTAATTCTAAAGGAACATAAGAGAAAGGGTGGGTGCCGGAGATCAACAGCTGTTCACATGGAAAGAAGAATTATGAACTCCAAATCTCAAAACCTAAATCTGAAAATACAAATTGAAGAAAAATTTAAAAAAAAAATAAATCAGAAACAAAAACCGTGTATGGATGAGAATGGAGTCATCGAGACGTGTGCCGACGATGTACTAAGCAGTTTCGCAAGCTAATGATGTCCCGACCATCTTCGATGTTTTCATTGTCGCGATAGGAAGAACAAGAAGAAGAAGATAGAGGGAGGACGACCACGGTACAAGCCAGAGCCGCGCGGCTCAAATGGAGGGAGGGAGCTGGGATGAAGGGAGGGAGGGAGATGAGTGAGAGAGAGAGAGTGAGAGAGAATGAAAAATCATAGATAGAGAGAGTGTAAATAGAGGATCCAAAAAGAAATTAAAATATTATAAAAGGTGGGGCAAAATGGAAAAATAAAAAAAATTAAAAAGTAGCGGGTCTTACTCGCCATATATGTAAAAAAGGTTTGTTGGCTCTTTTAAAATGTCATCCCAAAGCTGATGAATTCTATCATTTCCACTAGTTTAATTAGTATTGATTATAATTAGGTTATTTTTACAAAATATCATAAAAATAGCTTTAAGTTTGATTAACATCAAAACTAACCTCTTAAAAATGTGACATGCTTATCGAAAAATGATTTTGACTCTAAACAAAAAAGTTCAGCAAAAAAAAAGTTGCAGAAAATTAGATGTGTATGGTATATTTTGTATTTACTGTACATATTACATGTTATATATTATATATACAATATATGTTATACTGACATTTTTTTCTTATAAAATTTATGGTTTTTAATATATATATATATATGTTGTAAGGATATTGTGGAGAGAGTGGAGGCTCTCGCTTTTTCTTCTCGCTAACGATCAACATTCTTTTCTTCCTCATTCCGGCGTGATCAAAGAAGCTATGACTGACTTGGTCCCGTTGGTTGAGACACTATACTTTATTGCATTTGGTTGGTCTCTCCCTTTGTTTTGCTTGCTTTTCCTATGTCCTACCCTCGACCTCTTCTTTGCTTACCTTGAATTTAAAGCTTTCAGTCATCAAGCTTACCCGCCCTAGCTAATGGTATGCAACAAGCTCGAAGACCCCTGGTTCTGGAAGGCACATGTGTCTGAACGCTATATTGAATGTGCGACCGACATTACACTACGTAGGTACCTGTGCGGGTGAGGCGTCGGTCGGTCCTAGAAACGGAGGCAGCAACGCAAGGAGTTAACGAAGGCTTAACTCAAGCAATGACTCAAGAGAAGAAAGGATTTTCACATGCCGGATACGTAAAAGAAAGAAGAAGAAACCGGGTCTTCTTTTTAGGGCAATAAAGAAAAGGGATTAAATGAAAGAGCTAGGGTGGTGGCAAGAGTCTCTCACAAACTCGAGTTCAAGACCTCTAATTCTGGATCTGATAACGCCAATCCGATTACTCCGGCTGTGCTGGTGCAATTGGGAATATCTTTCTCACATGGTCAGCAATACCTCATTCATTCCTCTAATTTCTCCCATGTCTAGAAGCGAAGCGGCAGCAAAGGAAGAAAAAAGGGGATAGGCGGACAAGCATCGGCGCTTTAGGTCAAATTTCTGCTGTTTAGCTCAATGCGTTATCCAGATCTTGAATCATTGGAATTCGCTTTGCTTGCTTTCCGTTCTATTACATATAAAGTCTTCCCCGGCCGGAAGTAGTGACGGGTTAATCAAAGGTAGCGAGTCTTGGGTCTTTGTCGCTAGTCTTTCTTCTTCGAGTTAAGTCTTAGTCTTTTTCTTTCTCTGGTCTTGCGAGTGAAAGGTCTTTGTTATTGCAGGGGTGATAGGTAGGGTTCTGAGATTTTATGGCCCAACGATGGGGTTGGTGTGGCCAGACCACTATGAAAATATAACACTCCCGTCTGCGTGGAGATAGATCTCTTAAAGCCTAGGCCAAATCAGATCTAGTTAGGAACATGAGGAAAATGGCAGAAAATCATTTACGAGAGAGTTCCTAAGTGTTGTTCCCACTGCATGCTTCGAGGCCACGGCAATTAAAGTTGTAGAGATCTTCTTCAACCTATGGAAAAAGATTAAAAAAAAACCTAAAAAGGGTTCAGAAAGCCTTTCACAAAGACCCTGACACAATAGGGCAGACCCTAAATGAGTAAAGCCAAACTCAAGGCCTCAGATTCTCACGAAAGCCATTGATAACCATCCGAACAATCATATCGTTATTCAGCCCTCAAATAAAGAGACATCCACCCACCCAACTTTGGATCCCTCCACAACGCCAATCAATGAAGTGAAATAAACACTCTCAGCAAAACAATTGTATTGATATATAGAGCACAGATTTGCTCATAAATGATCCAGCTCCATCTGCTCTCAATACTTTGATTCATCATACGGTGTGTCTCATACTCCTCTCCTGATACGAGTTATTTCCTAACCCTTTCTTCATGCTTGTTTCAGGAAGCACTTCGACCACTCCAGTAAGTATATGGATTTATTTAACAGACGACAAAATAGTGAGGATTTACCGACAAAAAGAGGTCAAGCCAATAGGACCTACTCGAACAATCACCCTAAATACTACCTTACGCATAATTTGATCATCGGCAAGGTGAGTTGATGGGCTACCATAACAGTAAAGAGCTCACATTAAGGGAAGATTACCTCTGGATTCAGGATCGAACTTCGGAGCTTGTGCTCTACTAGCGGAAGTCACCCTACTTTTTTCCACTCGGGATGGAGGTTGTGCTCTACTCGGGATGGAGGTTCATTGCTGGACTTGTTTAACAAGAGAATCGAAAAAAAATCTCTCACTGCCATATGAGGGAGAGAATTCCTTGGTGCCTCCTCAATTGCCGTAGGCTTGGTCTGAATCAGCGAAGCCTTATCACTTCAGAAGAAACGATATAAAAGTACTTACCTTCTCATTGGTTAGTCGAAGTGGGGTTCCTTCCTCTCTTGCCTTGCGACCTAGGTATTCCATTTTTGGTTTTCCAGACTTTTTTTCCACAGTCTTCCGTTTTTCAGCTTTTCATCCTACTCGAGCTACTCGGCTAACTCTAGTTCTTTCGAAGAAGACATTTATTTTAAAAGATAATTCAACACCTTGCTTGATCCATTGAATGATCAAACCATTTTTCTTTGAATACTCAAGGGGATTGGGAGGACCAACGAGGCGGGGGAAAAGAGCGATCGCAAATCTCACTGATTTTCATACTTCTTATAGGAATCTCGATCTGGGAATAAATTTCTTCTTAGCAGTTGAAGAAGTGAATTGAATCACCCCCGGGTCTGAGAATACTAAGCAGACTTTCACTCCTCCCTTATAGTAGCAGTTCTTACAATAGATGCAGATTATGTAGCAAATGCGGCTGATGCGTAACACATTGAGTTGGATAACTTTTCTTGAGTAGATAGGACACAACGCCATCAACAGACATAGCACCTACCTTGGGGGAACTGCCTCGATCCTCATCTCGTTCACTCACAGAAGACCAGAAGGTCAACGGGGGATACTAAATTAGCTCTCACTGACACCATCTACGATAAGGTGAAGTCGTCTTTCTTTCCAGCTTCCATACGGTTCACCTTAAAGCCTTAAAGACGGAGAAGGGGATGAGTTGTTATCTATGATCAAAGATTTGAGATAGAAAAAGAAAAAAAAAATAACCAGTGCTTAACCTTAGAAGTAGTTTCTTTCTTCTCTACGCTTTTTCAAAATTCCTCAAAGTCGAAAAGTGAGATTCCCCAAGTTAAGGCTGCCTTTTTGGGCTTTTTCCCAGTCTGATTATAGAATAGGGTCCAGTTTTTACTTAAACTTTCACGGATTCACATGCTCCGTGACCTACGCTGCTAAAAAGCCTACTACTTCAGTGGCGAAGGAGGGGACTAGCTTGAAACACTTGCTCAAACCTTTCTAGTCGAGCCCTTCATCTTTCTCATTTAGGACTGACCTTAATGATCTTTATCCTAACGGTGTGGTGCGGGCCATTGAGGATGACTGACCGATCTTTGGTTGTTCATACTGACCGATTGTGGTTATGACCGCCTTCCTGTACAAGATCCGTTTTGGCTAGTTTATTTATGATATGTATTTAATTAGTATCGTTCACATTAGTTAGGTTTTGTGATAACAAGAATATTAGTTGATATTTTTTTTAATATTTATTATATATAATATAATATATTACGTAATAAATGTAAACATGATCATTTTTTTAAATTTTAAGTTAATATGAAATTCATACAAATATACTCACAATTTCATAGAATGAGAGAGCCGTACACATGTTCTTCAATACGCGATTATTTTGATGCTATTATGCGGGACGATAGTGATAAGTGGTATACTTACTTAGATCTAGTAATAAGCTAAAAATTAATTTTATTTATTAAATGAATTAATTGATTAATTAATTTAACTAACTAATTATAACAATTAATCAATTGAATAATTATATTGTTATAAAAATGGTATAAATGGAGAAATAGAAAATGAAATGGTGATTTGAGATTAGATGAGTGGATTGGATGATGACGAGAGTGGGCTGGATGAGAGGAGTGTGAGGAAGGAGAAGAGAGTGGGCTGAGAGGTGGGAAGTTGGAGAGGGAATGAGGAATTCTACTGAACACTCAGTACTCATTTAAAATATTTATATAATATATGTATCTTTTTTAAATTTAAAAAATCTACGTATTCTCTCTTCAAAATATGAATAAAATAATATATATTAATTCACGTATTTAAATTAATTAAATGAGTGATAAATTTTATGATATTTCAAGAGTACTAGGAAATTTTTCGAAACAAAGATAGAGGATGGGAGGCTAGGGCATCAAAAGGAAGGAGAAGTCTGAAGAGAGGAAGCTACATGACACATGTACATAATTTACAAATATATATTAGAGTAATATTTATTAGTGCACAACTAGACATTTTTCTAAATCAATAGAATAACATTTGGGTATATTCCATATCTCATGATCTACTTGATCATCTGTAAAGTGTTCAGAATGGTCTTCTTGATCATCTGGAAGGTATTCAAAATATTTTTTATCTACTTGATCATCTGTTAATTCAAAATGTTCTTCATTCATTATCTCAGATATTAAAGACATTGTTGACTCAGTCCATTATGTCGGATATTTCAATCTAAGATTAGATTCATAGGGCTTGAAATACACCATTCTATAATCAAGCCAATTGATAATGTAATACAATTTGCTGACAAATGATTCAAGATGTCTCAAATGTTGTTCTATTAATTTAGAGAAAATGAGCACATCATCAATGTAAATAATTGAGAAATCAGTAAATTAACTAAAAATTTCATTCATTATATTTTAAAATTCACTGAGAGCATTTTTATGACCAAAGGACATTACATTCCATTCATAATGACCAACTGAAATAAAAAATATAATTTTATACTTATCATCTTCATTTAATTTATTTAGATTTGTAAAAATTCAGATTTCATATTAAATTAAGACACTTGCGTTACTCCTGTTACCACCCCTTACCGACGAGGTTGATTGCCCTTGAACATTTTCATCAGGAACAACAGCATATCTCTCTGTTGGTGAAACCCAAGCCTTTCCTGATGATGGATCAGAGTTGGAGGACTCTATCTGTTGGCCACTTAATCCATCAACACTCAAAGCCTCAATAATCTTCGGAGTGTTCCGGTCAACTGATTCCCCATGTCCAAGCTGTCCATTTGTACCTCGACCCCAAGAAAACACATTTTCAGTAACAGCGAGAGTATGCCTCCATCCACAAGAGATCTGGACTACTCTCTGACCATCCTCCCCAGGAGCAAACCACATTTCCAGAAAGAAGAGCAACTGAATGACTAGCACCAGCTGAAATGAACAGTGCACGACGAACAGGAGCAGTCACTTCACTCATTCCCTCATCCGCCATTCTCTTTTTTTTGCGAATTTGTCAGTGCAAGGAATCCCCTGAAATTCAGGGTAAGATCCGCAAATATATACACCTTCTACTATTAAAAAAAATAGACATTCACATTACTGTCAACGTTGAAAAGCTTAGTCCCAAGGGCCAAGACTCCCAGTCTCACCCCACGTCGGCTAATGATAAAAATTGGGAAAACGGAAAAGGCCATAAAAGGAAGGTTGTATGTACTATGTACTACTACAATTCCGCGTCCACATCGAGAGATAAGAATTGCTTTAGAATTTTTTCTAGGGGTTTTTTTTTGCCACCGTATAATTATTAACAAATTGTACATGTATTATTCATTTAATATGAAAGAGTTAAGTATAATTAACACCCATAACAATGGGCTTCTCTGTCCTAGAATTTATTTTTAGATCATTGATTTTATTATTAATAATCTAAATCGGTTCACTGAAAAATAGATTTTGGTTACAACAATTTGAGTGGATCTTCTATAGATATGATGGGATGCAATGTAAATATGCTATGGATGACTTGAAGTATACTTTTTGACGAGTTTGTTGGTTAGGCGATCTTGATAATCTTTTTCTTTTCTTTTTCAACAAACAACAATAGTTTATTAAAATTTGAAAAAAGAAAGAAAAAAATAATCGTGTCTTGACCGTATGCGGAGGAGATCTTAGGTCTGGAGTAATTGATTTTCAAATATACAATTGATGTAATCTCTTAAATCCTTGAATTAATCCAAAGCTTTTTCAATGATACAAGGCAAAATATAAAATAAGAACAACTATCAATTTAACTATAGTAATTTGTGAATAGTGTCAATTGGCCATCATAGTTTACAAGTTCTCAGATTATCTTTCAACTTTAATTAATGTATTAATTTAATCATTTTACCACCCTCAACTTATCAACTTTGACCTGACACATTATATGCACATGTGGTTTGTTATTTGCACATGTAGCTAGGGGTGAAAATTTTAGTTACGGACCGAATCAAATCGTTGGTTTGCCAAAACTAAAGGAACAAATTTTGGTTCGGTACAAAATTTTGACAGTTTTCGAACCGAACGAACTTTAATTCTCTATTATTTTTTTATTTATATATATATAATTTCATATAAAATTAAACTAATCCAAAATTTTAATTTTATATTATTTTTTTCAATAATATCCTTTAAAATGTTTTATTTTTTATTGCTATTACTGAATCAACTGAAACTTTCAGTTCAGTTCTTTTTCCATGAACGGTTAAAATCTTTTTTGATGAACAGTCCTATTCGACGATGTTGTCGAATCGAAGTTTCAATTTTGTTCCATTTTCGTGAAACAATCTACCAAACTGAACCATGAACACCCCTACATGTAGCGAGCGTGGGACCTAAAAATCACACAGACAATAATTGTTTCTCTCCCATCTACCTAATCATTTAATCACAATGACGGATTAGGGTTTCTTCTTCCCCAGTTTTCTTCCCATTATTCATAAGCTTCTCTCTCGGACTAGTAACAACCACCATTGATGTGGCTTCATATTCCTCCATTGAAATAACTCATAGAAAATTAATCGAAAAGAAATCATAAAATTTAATTGAAGAGAGTTTGCATGGTGACAGGGAGTGTGCTTCCAATGCTAGCATTCTCAATGAGACAGTTGACGAGTTTGTGTGTGAGAACGAAGCTGATCATCTATTCTCCTTGTGGATCGAATTGTTGTCAAGTTTTTTTCATGTCAAGTTCATGTACAGAGAATGCTACTAGTATCCACTACTTGCTCCATTTACAGAAATTCCAAAGCAGCACAGTCCATCTTTTTTACTCGAAATTGGGCTTCGATGGGCAAACCCTGTCTCACTTGTAGGTCTCTGAATAAGCTTTGATTTGATATCTTACGGGCCACATGATTCCATCCATGTCAAAAGTTATACCCTACAGAAGTGACATGCACGTGCCACGATCCGTCTATTGCAGAAATTCTAAAGCTGCACCTTCCGTGTTTTTTAGACTCAAAACTGGGCTTCGATGGATAAACCCTATTGCACTTATAGGTCTCTGAATAATTTTTGATTTGATATCTTACGGACCACGTACTTTCACCCGAGTCAAAAGTTATGCCCTACTAAATCAAACTCAATATAGTTTTCAATATCATTGTATATATAAATTAAAATAATGAATAGAAGTTACCGTTCGAAAGGATACATCCAACAGAATTGGACAGGACCACATAAACGTGCTTCTCTTCCTAAATGTATTGGTAAGTGTGTCATGATGTCAAAAAAAGAAGGGGGAAGTATCTTTCCAATATGCACAACGTCTCAACGAGCCCATCCTCCAAATATTGCATTTTTTCTCTTTCAATAACACGTTGACATAGTCTGTTAAAAAATGAGCACAATGTATAAATCACACTTCTTGGTCTTGTTGGAAGCAATCCCCTTAAAGCAGTAGCAAGAAATTGTTAAATTAGAACATGACAATCATGAGATTTCAGCCCCAATATCTCACACTCTTTCATTGATATGTAATTTTTGATATTTGAGCTATACCCATCGGGTAGATTAAATAGTCTCTTGCAAAATAATTGTCTCTCATCTTTTGATAGTGAATGTTGAGCTACTCGAAGATAGGTCTTATCACCTTTTTTATGGATGAAATGAGGTCTAATTCTCTTCAAATCTAAACGATCATTATACCCATCTTTTGATTTGTCATTCATGTTCAACAATGTACCAAGAAGGCTTTTACAAATATTTTTTTCAATGTGCATGACATCTAAATTATGGCGCAACGCCAACCTCTACAAAATAAAAGATATATGGTTTAATGTCAAATCTTACTAAGTTGTGCCAATTAGTTTGTAATGTAAATATAAATTTGGAAAATGGATACCTCCCAGTACGGTAAATAAAAAGATATTGATATTTTCTTCCAAATTGTAGTAACTTCCCTAGTCTTTTTTCCTTTCTTCTTAGCACCTTTTCCAAAATCATTAACAAAGTCACTAAGTTCTCGAGTAATGGTGACTCCAGTCATGACTCTAGGTGCATTATATTTCTCTTCAGTTCCGTCAAACCAAGACTTTTTTATCCTTAAATGATGATTTGGTGGTAAAAAATGTCTATGCCCCATATATGCGCACTTCTTGTTATATTTCAACCAACGTGAGTGGGTATTTATACCACAAGTAGGACATGCCTTCTTGCCCTTTGTTGTGTGTCCAACAAGATTGCCATAAGCTGGAAAATCATTAATAGTCCGCAACAAAATTACCCTCAGATTAACCCCTTCTGGAAGGAATCATACATTTACACACCATTATTCCATAGTTCTTGCAAATCACCTATGAGTGGTTGCAAATATATATCAATGTCATTGTCGGGTTGCTTTGAACGAGGAATCAATAATGTCAACATGATATTTTCCTTCTTCATGCACGACGACGGTGATAAGTTGTATGTGATAAGCATGATTGGCCAACATCTATAGTTGGTACTTAGACTCCTAAATGGGTTGATATCATCTGCTGCAAGGCCAAGTCTAAGATTTTGTGGATCGCTTGAAAAAGCTGGCCATTTATCATTTCACCAAGCCCCATGCCACAAAGTTTACTAGGTGACACATTTTTCCATCATTGCTTTCTTCAGCCATTTTTGGAGACAGGAACATTCTCCTAAACCTTGGAATCACAAGAAAATAATGTAGAACTTTTTTGGAACACCTTTTCCAATTTTATTTGTACGTTTATCAGTTTTCCATCTTGAAGAACCACATTTCGGACATGTCTCCAGATTTTACATCTTTTTCTAAAAATACAACAATCATTCATACATGTATGAATTTTTGTATACCCCAAATTAAATTTTCTAAGAAATTTTTTCACAGAGTACATGATATTAAGTAACATATTTTTAGGCGGTAGCATATCATCCAAAGTCTCTAAAAGCGTATTGAAACTCTTATCAGTCCACTGACTTACAGTTTTTCATTTGTAAAGAGTCACAATAGCTGATAAATTTGTGAACCTCGTACATCTTGGATATAAAGTGTTCCTGACATCATCTAATGTTTTGCTAAAGTCTTCATCTCTTCGCTCATAATGCTCCATATACTCTTCATCATGTTCATATGTGATTCTGTATAAGTTATAAGCATTATCAATCGCATTCGTGTCATCATCTTCATCATACCTAACAGGTTCTCCATGGTGATACCAATTTGTATATGTAGGATCCATGCCTTTGATAATTAAATGCTCAAAAACATCATTTGGATATTGATGACTCATATTCCTACATTTCCTACAAGGGCACGGAATTTTTTCAGGATGATCTGCATTAGCCATTGCCTCTCTGATAAATTGTCTTGCTCCTTGCATGTACTCATCTGAAGCTCTATTAATTCAAAAGTAAAATCTAAGTACTTAAACTATCTTTTTCAATATTAAGATTGAACTAGCGTGAGAATTAATTTTCATTACCTCTTACAATGTACCCAATCTTTATCCTCATGGAAACTACAATTATAAATATAAGAAACATAATAATTGCATGCATTTAGTTCGTACTTGCAGGCGCTAAATAAAACATGTCAAATTTGTTCAATTTTTACAAACAAACATATATACATTTATCCTCTCTATATATAATATATATTGAATATAATCATTATATGAAGAATTTATGTGTATTTTTTGTGGACACTACCCATGGACATAGGGTAACACGTAAATGTATCCTCATATGGCACAAAGACTAAAGGAACCACTGTTAGTGCAAAGGCAAAGAGTCAACTAATGTCCCCATCTAAACCATGTGGGTATAGTTCATTAGCAATTGGCTGCTCTTTATCTAAACTAATACAACCCACACTACAGAAACTCCTAAAACCAGATGAAATTTCATATGGAGCATATCTTGCCAGGCTTTAATATGAACCCAAAATTAAGAAAATTATATAAACCTTACACTGCTGACTTCAATATTCTTGAAACAAGAAGATAACTAACTGAAAGAAATAATACTAGGAGAGTCCTAATTTGGATGGATTACATTAAAACAACACTACTCTAAAAAGAAATTGTGAAACATGTGGCAAAATAAATTAAACTGATCAGAAGAAGCTGGAAAAGTAAGAAAACAAGCAGACATAATGAGTAGATTGGAAAAACACTTCCAGTTGATGCAATACATAGTGCAACGAATGTAACACACATATATAGTTTTTTTAAACACACATATATAGTTAAAACAGAAGCTTTAAGCAATTTTAGTAATTAAATGTAGATTTTGTAACATTATACCAGGTTTAAAATCAAGTTAAAAAACTCCAGTAATACATTTAAGAACAATTGTAAGTCATGCGTTTAAAATCAAGATATATTAATGTAGGTTCTGCGTTCAGTCAAAAGGGATTGACTTCATCTCAAGAAGTCATTTAGTTGTCTGTTGTATATATCTCTAACAAGCCCTCTATTTTATGTTCGAATTAACAAGCCTTCGGTTCACAGAGAATAATGGAGAAAAGGGAAATTAAGAACATAAAATTGGAGGGGAAATTCAGATAACCACACAAAATAATCATAGGGAACAATGGAGAAAATGGAGAAAAGGACAACGCTACGGTTCACAAATTTTTTTCAGAAGGACGACATGCAAAAATTTAAAGCTAAAACCTGAAAATCAATCTGCAACCCTAGTTCCTCTGTCTTTGAACGAGAGAGTGAGAGAGAAGCTAATCACTGAGAATCTTCAAGGCCTAGGTCACCTGAGAGGGAGAAGCTCCGTCGAAGTCCAGTCATAGGTCGTTTGAGAGGGAGAAGTTGCACGAGAAGAATGGTGAGTAGAGAAGAAAGGATTTTCAGAAAGAAAATCGTGAGCTTCTATGAAAGTATTTTTAGAGCTTCTCTGAAATGGAGAAGAAATTCATGAATTTGGTGTGTTTAAGAGATTATGGCCGAGAGGGAAATGGAAGCTCGAGAGGGAAATGAGTTTTCGAACAAATTGGGGTCCAATTTTTGCTTAAGTGATCCCGCACTTCTATTTTGCCCATGCCACTTTTTTCACTTTTTACATGAATAATTTTTGCTTGATTTTTAATTTTCTTGTTATTTCGAGTTTTCAACTAGAGGACAATGAAACTCTTGTATTTATTTTCTGTAGAATATTATATTTCTTGTAGTGAAAGTTACTAACAAAATTTTCAACTGATTCAGGGTCATGAATTTCTTGTTTACCACATGTACGTTGGGTTAGCAGGCAAGGTTGTGATGATTTGAATTAATTTCATGTATTGAGTCCCTTGGTTGATGTCGATATCTAGTATATGAACTCTCTTCGATTAAATTTCTTTTAATGGAGGAAGTTGAAGCTCCATTAATGGTGGTTGTTACTAATCAGAGTATGGTTTTAAATCACACTGGTCCTGTTGCATCGAGATCACGGTGCCGTGAAAATCAACATAAGGGAGGCTACGTAACAATCCGAGCTTGTTGCGGGAATGACTTATTGTTTTCAAGTTCTATCAATTCAAAGAAAACCATTATATTTTTCATTTATAAAGTCATAATAACAATTTATTAACCTTTTAGGACATAATATAAATGTTTACTTTATCAAATTTTTTATTTTATTTGAACTAAATGCTAATTTAGCAAAACCATCCATCTTTTTTGTTATTTAACATTAGATATAGAATCCATTATATTTATTTTATTTTTGGTTAAAAGGTAATTATATTCAATGAAAAAATACACTTATACACAATGGACATACTTATGGGCATACTCTAAGTATACGATACACACTATAATGCTAAATCTTAAATCTCAAAGCAAGATAAACAATATACGTCTAAACTGTAAACTAATAAGCAAACTAATTATATGTCACACCGCTACATAGTGTACAACACAAATATCACACTAGGGGAATCATACAGAAACAACCGAATCAAGGGAAAAAACTACCCCTAGCCACAACACAGCACAAACAGCATAACCATCAAACCAACTCAGTCCATCACCTGGCTTAACACCTCAAATGATATACCAAGGTATACCACAACACACAACACAAGCTAGGCTAACCGCACAGAAGCAGAACAATCCAAGAACCAAGCATCGAACAAATGACTGTTACCTCATACAACTAATCAAGTGACCTCATCGAGAACCCTCGGTAGTGGTTGAAATCCCATAGAATATATCCCCAACTAGCTCTATTCAGGCCATCAATACACTTACCTATACTCAGATTTAGGAAAAACCAACTCGGTGAGGAAGACACTTCCAGAAGGGAGTCTGAACCTCAGACACCCACGAGATCTAGAAACAGAGATTGAAGACACGTGGCTGACGGAGAGGAAGATGGTGAGTCCGGGAAGAAGAGACTCCCCCATCCCTAGCTAGATCTGGTGACAGCTCTAGAGGAGGACCGACGACCAAGCACGTGTTGTAAATATCAGGGCAAAAATGAAGCGAGCTCCATCCTCCGCTTTTGCGGCATGAGTCAAAGCTTTGAGGAAGGCATTGAACCAACAACTATCTTTGAGTCTTACCAGCAGAGATGAAGATACCAGAGCTCAATCACTTAAAATCATCTAAAGCCCCACCATCTAACGCCCAGGCTCGAAGATGCTAGATTACCTCTTCTGTGGCTATCTAGGGTTTTAATGGGAAGTTTCCAGAGAGAGGTGAGACCTTCTCTCTCTAGATCTTCTCACTATATTTATTTTCATTTTAGATATACAACTGTAAATACTAATTTAAAATTACTTTAATAAGTAAAATAATAACTAAAACAACAAAAAAATTAAAATAATTGGTCTAAAAACAAAAAAAACGGTGGAGAAACTAAGTGAAACCCATTAAACAATAACAATCGCCCAAAGAGAACAATAAAACCAAAAGAAATCTAGTCTTAGCTGTTAAATCTATTAATTCTCAGCCATTTCTCTGTTTCTTCATCACACTATAGGAAACCCTAATCTCAAATGTCTCCCTAACCATAGTCTCCATCGATTCTCTCTCTGGTCTTCTTCCATCTTCAACACTTACCCATGGTAGTGCACAGAGGCTTCAACCAGTAATTTGTTCTATTTTTTCTTTTGCTTGAAGAAGCTGTGGTCTGTCACGGCCCGCAATGCCCCATCGTGGTTGTTAACGATCCATCAGTCATTCCATCTCGGTGACTGCCGGGTGTCAGTACCTACCGATACCATTGCGCCGTGGCCTTTACATGACGTAACGACCGTGAATTTGAATGATGAGTGAGAGGTAGGTAGATGTTCGTGGATAACGTGGAAGAATGTGAAAGGAGCCCTAATAAAAAGGACACCGTTTTGATTGGTGATTAGGTGGATATGATTGAAGTGATTATTTTTGGTTGACTGTAATTTTTAGTCCCATAAATGTCATCTGGCAAATAGGGGTGTAATCCAAACTATTAAAATTTAAATGATGAATGAGAGGTCGGTGTGTATATCTTACACGGTTCGATTTGATTTTAGAGTCACAAGATACTAACGGTTTGATTTGATCTGTGATTTCAGTGTCAAAACCGCACCGAATTGAACAAAACCATACTCCATATATAAAGAAAACTTTCTCAAACCCTAGCCTCCATTCCAACCCTCTTCCTCTCTTAGCTAGGCACAACTTCCCTTCCTCTCCACCTATTCGTTCTCTGTCTTTCCTCTATCTCTCTTTGCCTTCTCTCCCCCTCTCACTCTCTCCATTCTGTTCTCGTGAGGTTTGTTCTGTCACTCTTTCTCTCTCTCTTTCTTTTTCCTTTTCTTTCCCTCTTCACTTTCTCTCTCTTCGCTCCACCTTTCTTTTTTTCTCTATTTGTTCAATTTCTCTCTATCTTCGCGCTCTATATTCACGCTCTCTCTGTGGTTCGTTTAGGTCTTCTCCTCAATGAGATGCTTCTTACTCTCTATCTTCACGATTCTTATTTGAAGCTTGTGGCTACATAATCGAAGCTTGTGGCTATTGAATCGAAGCTTATGGCTACTAAACGATTCTACTTCTTCTTTTTGTGTCGTTTGGTTTTTTTAAGGTTAGGGTTTGGATTTTTTAAGGTTGGGTTGGATTTTCAGTGATTGTTCTGTTGTATGTTATGAATATGAATTTTTTTAACATTAATATGAAGTTATTTCTATTTACACTCTCTTTACTCTTCTAATTTTTCATTAGATATTACAAAACTTATAGGGTTTCGCTTTACGTATTTGATATTCAATTTGGTTGAATACTAAATGGGAGATTTTTTTGCAGTCTAAACAAACCGCAAAACCGACCGAACCGAACCACTATTGAGCGGTACAATGTGGCTTGTTTTTCAACATTATAGCGGTTCGGTTTGTAAAATAGTAAAATCATTTTTGCGGTTTAGTTCAATTTAGAGCTCTAAACCGAACTGAACCGCTTACACCCCTACTGAAAAACTGTCAAAATTCACAAACAGAGGGTGACACAATGACTAAATTGAAACGTTAAGTATAGCTGGAGGACAAAATTGAGAATATTTAAAATGTGATGGTCAATTAAAACGAGAGACAAAATACAATGACCAAGTTAATAATTTTCCCTACAAAACATTATGATTCATTAGATGTTTTATTGTAATAGTACGAATTGCTGAAACTAATTTGTAAGTTTGTTCTTGTATATGTTTCATATGGGTCATTCCACCATCAAACTCTTTCATTGTGACTTCATCCATCAACACTATCCACAACCATCGAGTCAAAAGACAAGACTTGGATGGACCCTTATTGCCCTGAAATGAATTAGAGGCAAATAACTTGGTAGGATTAGGATGAGGCTCGTCATGTAAGTTCAGTGCTATCACCTCTTTATCATCTTTACATGTGTTTTCTCTCCTTGAAGATGAACATAGGAACACGTGGCAATGTTTCATACATTAGACTACAATGGTCTATAATAGATTTCATTCACTCATTCATCACCATAGGTAGATTACTTTTTCTCTCCATTCATTTTATAAAGGGTCTTATTCACTTCTTGAAGACTTATACACGTAGATTGATACGAACACACTAGGCGACCTTAACCCGATAATAATGATAGTTCAAGAACCCTAGGTTTGATTTCAAACCAAGAAGGATAAAAGCTTGACCCAATTCAAACTTGTTGAATAGAACCAAAACTATTCGAAGATGCTATAATCCAGGATGGAAGAATGAATTGATAAGTCGGGGTATGTCGAAGATGTCATAATCTGGGATACATGAACGGATTGATAAGTCGGGGTGAATGCCATAGATAAAAATCTGATAAGTTCAAATAGTTCAAAAAGAACTAGAGAGAATTTCTCTAAATTTTATTATCAATAATCTCTCATTTTTACAAAAGATAAACTCTCTTTATGTAGATGTTTGTTCCAACACATAATATTAAAAAACATCTAATTTTAGTCTAGTTGCTAATTATGATAAACCTTATAAAAACTCTAAAAATAAAACTGAAATTACATTTGAAATATTAAAGACACCTAATTTTAATCTAATTGCTAATTAACCCTTACAATTTTTTTGACGACATGGACAAAGTCTTGATTATCATTTAGATGCATGTTTGCATTCAATTCTCCAGAATCAGCCCAAACTCCTTGATTTTCCTATTAAGGTTTTCTTTGAGTTTATGTGATCTTATTATTGTAATTGGCCCGTTTGGAATGTGTAATTGGCTCCCATGGGTTTGCTTCACGGTTCTCATCATTGTCAATGATATGGAGCCACTAGTCAACCTGTCCTAGGAATATCCAATAACAATGATGGTTCCAGAACCTAGAGTCAATTTCAAACCAAGAAGGGTAAAAGCTTGACCCAATTCAAACTTTTTGAAGAGAACTAAAGCTATTAAAAGATGCCACAATCCAGGATGGAAGAAGTGATTGATAAGTCAGGGTATGTTGAAGATGCCACAATCCAGGATGGATGGATGAATTGATAAGTCAAGATGAACGTCGCAGATAAAAATCTAACAAGTTCAAATAGCTCAAAAGAACTAGAGAGAATTTCTCTTAATTTTATTATCAATAATCTCTCATTCTACAAAAGATAAACCCTTTTTGTATAGAGGTTTGTTCCAGCACATAATATTAAAAGACACCTAATCTTAGTCTAATTACTAATTAAGATAAACCATATAAAAACTATAAAAATAAAACTGAAATAACATTTGAATATTAAAGACATCTAATTTTAAGCTAGTTACTAATTAACCCTTACAATTGCTTTGATGACATGGACAAAGTCTTGATTATTATTTGGACGTATATTTGCATTCAATTTTCTAAAATCAGCCCAAACTCCTTGATTTGCCCATTAAGGTTTTCTTTGAGTTTATGTGATCTTGTCCTTGTAATTGGCCCGTTCGGAATGTGTAATTGGCTCCCTTGGATTCACTTTATGGTTCTCATCATTCCCAATGATACGAACCCACTAGGTGACCTGCCCTAAGAACCCGATAACAATGTTGGTTCAAGAACCCTAAAATCGATTTCAAATAAAAAAGGATAAAAGCTTGACCTAATTCAAACTTGTTGAAAAAAACCAAAGTTATTCAAAGATGCCACAATCTGGGATAAAAGAACAGATTGATAAGTTGGCGTATGTCAAAAACACCACAATCTAGGATGGATGAATGGATTGATAAGTCATGATGAACGTCACTGATAAAAATCTGATATGTTTAAATAGTTAAAAAAGAACTAGAGATAATTTCTCTAAATTTTGTTATTAATATCTCTCTTTTTTATAAAGATAAACCTCTTTATGTAGAGGTTTGTTCCAACACATAATATTGAAAGTCACCTAATTTTAATTTAATTGCTAATTAAGACAAACACTATAAAAACTAAAAAAAGAAAACTGAAATTACATTTGAAATATTAAAAACACATAATTTTAATCCAATTACTAATAACCCTTACAATTGCTTTGATGACATGGATAAAGTCTTGATTATCATTTAGACGCTTATTTGCATTCAATTTCCAAAATCAGCCCAAACTCCTTGATTTAAGGTTTTCTTTGAGTTTCTGTGATCTTGTCCTTGTAATTGGCCCGTTTAGAATGTGTAATTGGCTCCCTAGAGTGTTCTTTAGGGTTCTCATCATTCCCTCACTCCTCAAAAGGATTCTTCCTCAAATTTTCACTTGAAATGAACCGTCTCCTTTAGGATGTAGCTTAGCTTGAAATTTTTTCTTCATCATGTCTTTACACTCAAAATAAGTTTGTTGAAACTCCGAAATTTTTTCTATCTTTTTTTTTTTGTTTTTTTGAAGATATCCAGGTGCTAAAACGATGGAAATTTAAATTTAAATTGAATTCAAGTTCAAATTATAGATAAGGGTAAAATAAAGATAAGGATAACATAATAGGATAATGATAACACAATGATAAGGATAAACGAAGAAAATTCAAATTCAAATTTAAGATAAGGATAACGATGAAAATTTAAATTCAAGAGATAGATATAATATATTAAGAAGATACATATAATATATCGAGAAGATACTGATAAGATAAACATAATTGAAAAGATAGAGATATGATGTTGAGAAAGATTTGAGAAGATGATAATATGATAGCAAAAAAATTAAAATTCAGATTTGAAGCTTTGAAATTCAGAATTTAAAAGATACAGATATGATATTGATAAGATAATAGCTAAACAATGGAATTTCGAATTTTTAGGTAAAACGATGTGGAAAACCGTGATGACCTCAAAATCAGATGAAAACGATGGAATTGGGCTTTAAAGTTCAAATATGGATTGTAGGACTAAAAAATCCATTCCTTTTTGTATGAAATAATAGTTGTTTCGAATTTTGGATTAAAAATTATGACGGTTTTAGGAAATATAATTTCTAAAAATCAAATAACAACTCGATACCAAATAATACGAATCTCAAGCGACCTGCCTTGAAACCCAACAACTATATATTAGATAACTTGCTCAAGATATCTAAAAATCTGATTTTAAGAGAAAGATTCCAACCCAAAGATTGAAAAGAATCACAAACCGAAGGATTGAAAGGATATCGTGATTTGACGAGTCAAAACACTGATACCAAATGATATGAACACACTAGACAACCTCCCCTAGGAATCCGATAACAATGATAGTTCAAAAACCCTACGATTGATTTCAAACCAAGAAGGATAAAAGATTGACCCAATTTAAATTTGTTGAAAAGAACCAAAGCTATTCGAAGACGCCATAATCCGAGATGGAAGAACGGATTGATAAGTCAGGGTATATCGAAAATGCCACAATCTGAGATAGATGAATGGATTGATAAGTCGGGGTGAACGACACAGATAAAATCTAATAAGTTTAAATAGTTAAAAAAGAACTAGAGAGAATTTTTTTAAATTTTATTATCAATAATCCCTCATTTTTACAAAAGATAAAATCTCTTTATGTAGAGGTTTGTTCTAGCACATCTATACTATATTAAAATGGGTTTAAGTGAGAGAAACTTTTGATTATCCTTTTTACCCTTTAAAATCTATTAAAATATAACATAAATTTGGCATATAACCACTTTTCTCATTTAATTTTTTTAATAATATTTAATTTTTTATTCAATAATAATTTTTTTGTAATTAGTAAAATAAAATATTTTGATAATCTTATGTAATAAGATATGTGAATATCCGTATATTGATTTTAAGATCTTTTATAACAAATATTCAGTTATAAGTCAATCATACGGCGAGCTAATGATAGAGGCCAAGTCCCATTAATTGATCATAACGATATCGTGGAAACGCTGCACGGACCCATATATATAGAAAGAGAAAGAGAATCACCTTGATACTAAACCAGATCGAGCCCGGGATCTTCTTGAAAATGGGAAGATCTAGTATAGGCGGCCAACCTTCTTGAGAGAGCGATGTGCATGGACCAGGTGAGTAGGGATGCAGCTCCAAATAAACACCGCCCTCCTATCATTCACCAGGCTTTAGCTTTAGCGCTCAGAGGGATAAGGATAGAGATCATTGAATTCATTTGACCATCTTGCTCTGTCTGATACCATGTATGTGAAATATTGGACATTGGATGGACATATAAGAGTTCTGAATCGAATCTCTTTAGTTAGAAAGAAGATCTTTTGTCTCTAGCTTTGCTTTTGAATGTGCTATGAGATTACGTTTCCTAGACTGATCCGTATGAGAGAACTAATCATGCAGCGATGAGTTTGAATGAAGGTTCTTTTTTCCTCAGACCTGCTCTCCTTTTCAAATTTGGTTTTGTGCCACGCCACTTCGGAGAGTGAAACGAAGGAAAAGTCTGACCTTATAGGTCATCCTATTTCGGTCCATGGTCAGGATACCGTATGTAGGTCAAATATTCAATATTATTTATGTTATCGTTAACATGAAAATTCATATAAATGAATTTATAGAAATACATCAATATATTTTGATTACGAGAAATTATCTCTTAACATGATATAAATATCCTTAAGAATATGACAAATTGATGAAATAAAATTAGTTTCTATACTATTCAAATAGCATTATAATTTTAGTATTATAAACAATCTATTAATTGTAATATTATAAACAATCTATTATTATTACTATATTACTTTTAGTTTTGATGTAGAATAATTTTAAAAGATGTTCTATTAATTTTAATATTAATATCAATTTAAAATTATATGTATATTTTAAATTAGTTGAATACGTGCGAAGTACGTACATTCCGACTAGTAATATTAGAGGACTCATAATTTTAGTCTAATAGTTAATTAAGATAAACCCTATAAAACTCTAAAAATAAAAATGAAATTACATTTGAAATATTAAAGACACCTAATTTTCTAGTTACTAATTAACCTTTATAATTGCTTTGATGACATGCACAAAGTCTTGATTATCATTTGGGCGTACATTTACATTCAATTTTTCAGAATCAACCCAAACTCCTTGATTTGTCCATTAAGGATTTCTTTGAGTTTAGGTGATCTTGTCCTTATAATTGACCCGTTCTAATTGATTCCCTTAAGTTTGCTTCATGGTTCAGCTACATAGACTCATTCTCACCTACCTCTCATTCATGGAACTTTAAATACATGCCAATCATAAGGGCCGCCACCACCACTCCATGCTATTCAAAGGAGGTGCTCTCAGCGATGATTTTGACCGTCTATGCTCACAAAAGATGCTCTTCGTGTACATACAAAGTTCAATCTAATGTAACGAATGTAAAGTAATATTATTTGCTCAAAAAGATAAAAGAAGAAGAATACATTATGTAAATAGTTTTGTGAAATAAAGTCATTTTTTCTCAGGTACAGAATAAATCCATTTAATAGTTGAGGTGATTGTTTTTTTAAATATAATTTGTGTGGAAAAACATTTAGATATAAAGAACAGATTAATGACATTTTTATATATAAAATAAATTACTTATTAAAGGCGCGGAGTAATTAATTTTCAAATAACTTTGTATTTTGATGTTAAAATTAAAAGATAATTTAAGAGAATGGGTCTACCATATAAAAAATGGAGCCATGATGGTGGGGTCCCAAGCAATTGTCTAACTTGCCCAACCGTAAGTTTTCCCTAACTACTACTAACATTAAATATTATTATTTATCAATAAAAGTTTATAACATATTACTCTCATTACTAATTTATATCACATGACATGAAGTAGTTAAGCTACATAACATATAAAAAATAGGCCACATATTATTCACATGCAAACAAGATGGTTACATAACATATTTGTTGGATCCTAGTATAAAATCAATTAAAAGTGATCAACTAAAGTTTTAGATATTTGATATTTTAATGTATCTGATAGGTTATGAACTCTTTAATGTGTAGAGATTTTAGAGTAATTTCTATTTTTATGATGAGTTAAAATAGAAGTATCAAAAGATAAATTATATATACGTAGTTATGATCCCCATGTCACAAGATTAAGGAAAATCATTCAATTCTCCATAATATCCCAACGTTATAGAAAAAACAGAGAGAATTAATCAAAGCAGACTCTTTGATGGAAAATCGTGTAGATCTTGAAGATCAACCACTCCGCTCTAAACAACGATATATCATCATGAAATCAGGTACGCTTCCGTTATACAGTTATTTGATTCTTGATGTGTTCAACATGCGTTCAACATGCGTTCATGGGATTTATTGAGATACGGGTTATACATATAATGATTTTTTATCTAACAAGTGGTATCAGAGCAATTCATGTTGAATCATTGAGAATCAGAAATTGAGTTTTAGATCCATGATTACGTGTTTATATGATTATGCTCTGGAGTCTTAAATTTGATAATTGTGTGCTAGAATTATTAGATTTGAGAACAATTTTTTTTTTATTGGTGTTCTTGGATTTAAACTATCTTTTGTATATTATTAGATATAATGAACTATTTTTTGGCGAGATTTTATTGTGTTTTATAGCTATCGGCTGACAGTTTCGCCGTCGCCGGTGTTATGGCGACCGACGCGGTGGTCTGACATACTGGTAAGGGAGCGCGGCCGGCCGGCCGCGGCTGTAGGATCATCCGGTGATAACAGCCGCCTGATAGTAAAGAGAACGAAACCCTTTTAAGGTTTGGGCTGCAGGCCAATTGGTCGCAGCAATTTGGAGTGCTGTGGGTTTAACCCACAGCACATGGGTGATGCTGCAGGCTAAGCCCGCAATACAAAGCAAGGGGCTGGGGTCTTCCCCAGCCCACAAAAGGAGATGATGGGGGCTTAGCCCGTAGCACACAGTGGGCTGGGGAGTTTCCCAACCCCACCACGTTTCTGAAATAAAAAAAGTTATTGTTTTATAAATTAATTAATTTTACGGATAATTTATTCTATTAATTTTAGGGATTGTAAAATTAATTTTAATTTAAAAATTTTCAATAAATTGTTTTGATTATTTTCAGATTTTTGGTTAAAATAATTTTAAAATAATTCTCTAATGATTATCAAATAAATTATTTTAATTTTGGGTTAAAATAATTTTTCTAAGGATCGTAAAATTAATTGTTTATCAATTAATTTAATTTTTTAATTCGGTATAATTTTAAATTCAAACATTAGTATGTTATATATTTTAAGATGAATTAGTTGAAGTAACATGTCGCCAAAACGACATCTCTTGTGAAAATTAATTTGTCTTGAAATATAAAAGGTTATGTGCGTGTAACTTATGTGAATATTTACCAGCCCAAAGGAAGAAAAATATTTTACAGAATTACATATGCTTTTATGGTAATAAATATGTGATGGTTATTCGGCTTTTACATGTGTATAATAAATCGGCCCAAAAGAAGGTTTCTTGCTCGATATGTTCTTCATCATTAGTGTTTGATTACTACACTAAGACATCCTTTATAAGTTAATAATTTTGGTCATTTGGAGTGCCTAATATCTTGAGATGGAGTTTACTTTTGTTTCAATTTATTATTACTATTTAAGATTCATGTGAGCTTGTAGGTTGGTTAATTGTTATATATAAAGTTATTACTCTAGTTAATGCCAACATCAAGTAAATAAAGTATTAAATGGCTCAAAGCTCAAGTCCTAGAAATATGATATCTTTGTTTTATGATTCAAATTCGGTTGGTTCCAATTATTTGTCAGGTTACGATATCTTTATTTACTTGATATAATTACTTCAATTAAAGAATCTATGCAAGTAAGTACACAAGGTACTAAAAGAAAATTAACCAATGAGAATTTGGTTGCATTATGGCACAAGATATTAGGTCATATCTTCATATAGAGAAAAGTGAGACTTGTGTCAGACGAAATTACCGGTCCTCTAGATTTTACAGATTTTGACGTTTGTGTTAATTACATAAATGGTAAACAAACTAATAAAAGGAGATTTGAAGCCAACATGACTCATGACGTTTTAGAACTTATTCATACGGATATTTGTGGGTCATTCATATACGATTATTCTAGATATGACTACTTATATCTCACTCATGAAAAGTCACAGTCATTGGACGTTTTTAAAAATTTTAAGGCTGAAATTGAGAATCAACTCAACAAAAGGATGAAAAGTATAAGATCTGAGCATGGTGGTGAGTATTATGGCTTATATGATGGTTCAGGTGAACAACGTCCAGGACGTTTGCTAAATTTTTAGAGGAATACGATATTATCCCATAATACACTATGCCTGGTTCTCCACTATAAATGATGTTGCTAAAAGACGAAACAAAATGCTTAAGAACATGGTCAGGAGTATGATTAGTCATTCAAACTTATCAGAATCACTTTGGGTGAAACACTTAAGGCTGCAACATATATCCTTAATAGAGTTCCAACTAAAGCAACTGCCAAAACCTCATATGAGCTTTGGACCGACAAGAAACCTAGTATATGACATTTGCACGTATGTGGATGTCAGTTGAGGCAAGGCCTTATAGGCCTAATGAAAAGAAATTAGACTAACGGACGGTGACATGCTATTTTGTTGGATACTCAGATAGATCAAAGGGGTATAAGTTTTATGATTTTAAAGTATTTACAAGAGTAGTGTGATTTAGTTGGCAATCTATTAATGGAATGTGCAATAGTTAAAATGGTTTCTCCCCAAACGTGTTTAGGGACATTTTTTTTATAAACATGACTGCTCTAGCAACTTAAGAAGATGCATATTTTTTCTTTTAGCTATCTCATTTTATTAGGGACTATCAACACAAGAGGATTGATGGATGATAACATTGTCCAAAAAATAAGATGCAAGTGTTTATTGAAATTCCCCCCATTATAAGATCTTAAGATTTGAACTCTAGCGTCAAATTGTGTTTGCAACATAGTGTGTATTTTTTCAAATGTAGAGGCCACCTCAGATTTATCCTTAAGAAGATATACCTATGTAACCTTACTACAATCGTCTATGAAAGTGACAAACCATCTAAAACCATATATGGATGAAACTCTAAAGGGCACTTGTCTCATTCATAAATTGAGAAAAAGATAAATGAGAAAACATTTTAGGATGTAAAAAACTTAAAGAAACGAAGCTAGAATGTCCACACCGAAGGTGATACAACCAGATGTCACTCTCCTTCGATTTTCCTTGTCACATTAGAGGGCTTTTGCATACACTCCATTTGCATCCAGATAGTACAATCCATCTCTATCTTCACCAATGGCATCGTCCTCCCCATTAAAAGGTCTTGAAATATACAATAATTAGGAAAGAAAGTTATTGAACTGTGTAAGGCTTTGGTGATCTTACTGATTGATACAAGATTATAAGAAATAGTTGGCAGATGTAATACTGAAGAAAGAGTTAAGGAAGGAGTAATATAAATCTGACCAATACGACTAGTAGAAGTAAAAGAGCCATTGGCTAATTTTACTTTAGCATCTTCACAAGGTGAATAATTCTTTAAGCCTGAAAGTTCTTTAGCGATGTAATTTGTGGTCTCTGAATCAATGATCCAAGGTTCAAAAACATATTTTGATACATTTAATGTTGAATGAGTGCATCTGACTGTGTAAAACCATAAGAAGGGGATGAAATGGGGGATGGATCTTTGGATTTCTGTCCAATCATCTTATACAAGAGCTCTAGTTGATCCTTTGTGAATGGCACTCCCTTGAGGTAGATAAAGCATCATTACATGTTGTTTCTACCGTAGAGCTTTAGAAAGCCTTGAAACCTTTTTAGTGGGTTTCTCCCTTTTGTTCCAAGACCGCCCTTTGCTATGAGGTCTATTAAGTCTGTGACATGTTTCCCTAATATGATTTGATCTCTTGCAAAAATCACACCGTCTATTATTCTTTTCCTCTCCCTTCTTTTGCCATGTCCTTGGTGAAAACATAATTGAGTATAGAGTTTTCTGTAGTTGAAGATCCTATCATGATTGACCTTCTGCATTTTCTCACTAGAGCATATGCCTCCTTAAGGGGAAGGAAAGGAATCATTTCCAAGTATTTGGGCTCTAACCTAAACTAAGTTAGGGTTCAGACCAGCCAAGAACTCAAATACACGTTCCCTTTTGAATCTTTTTTTTTAACTTTACAGTGTCTTTCACAAACTCCATCTCAATGTGTTGATAAAGGTCTAAGTCTTGCCATAAACTCTTTAGCTCATTATAATAAAGTGACACAAATTTATCTTTCTAAGTGGTATTTCAGATTCTATTTTTCAGATCAAATATCTGACTAAGGTCACCAACATTAGAGTATGTTTGGATGACTGCTTCCCATATTTCTTTTGATATGGAAACAAAAAGATATGTTATTCGATTTGCGGTTACATAAAATTCAGTAACCAAGACATAATCATACAGTTTTTAGCACCCCAAGATTTAGGACTACTTGAATCGTATTCTTTAACAAGGCCCAAAATATACCCTTTTTTATCTTTAGTCTTTAAAAATAACTTAGCCAACTGTGACCACTCAAGATTTTTTTTTTAAATTTATCTGTTGTGATTTGCATAGTAGGATTATCTTCACATAAATTCTTTGACTGATAAAGGGTTTTCTGAG
The DNA here is from genome assembly GCA_003255025.1 of Datisca glomerata. Classification (NCBI taxonomy): domain Eukaryota; kingdom Viridiplantae; phylum Streptophyta; class Magnoliopsida; order Cucurbitales; family Datiscaceae; genus Datisca; species Datisca glomerata. Next base: position 1,288,463 of record QANY01003195.1, read on the forward strand.
TTGATTCAGACTAAGAGGTAACTTAATACATTTCTCTTTTTCTCCAGGTCACCGAAAAAAGACCAATTAAACCAATCCAAACAAACCAACATGAGAAAAAACAACCTAACAACCAAACATACCCAAATCCAAAGAAACATCAAATTCAAAGAAACAGACCGTGAATCTGAATCCCAAAAGCCACACCAAATCCAGTGACAATACCAAACCCAACAACAACCTGAGAAGTAATATCATAACCTAAAATAAAACCAAGAAATAGAGGACAAACAAACCAAAAAAATACACTAATAACGTAGAAAGGGGGAGAGAGATATCATCTAGAAAGACTAAGAAATGGTTGTCATAGAGAGAGACCCAGAGAGAGCTGTCGCATAGAGAGACCCAAAGAGAGAGTAGCTGCGGACAGGGGATAGAGTGTTAGAATTGTGTCCATAAAGAATGACGTAATAACTATTTATGAATATTTAGTTATTTCTCTAACATTTATGAATTACTAAATTTTATGAATAAATGAAAGTTTTCATTTGATTAAAGTGTGTTTATAATTTACTCAAATCCTAAAACTATTATCAAAGTAAGAAGAGTAAAGACAGATGGGTCTTCCAGACAAACTTTTATAAAATAGTTCAGAATGTTCTTCGCAGTCTTAGGATCGACTGAAAAATCAGTCCAATTACGACTGTTAGGTTGAATCAAAGGATGTCAGTTTTAAAGTATGGGAGTTGAGACTCTAAAATTTGACCTAGACATGTTATAGAACATGTTAAATAGATCGGTAATAAATTAATTTAGAGTAAAATTGTTTATCTAGCTTTAAATCTAATTGTCAGCCTTAAGAGTATTTTCATGATTACCTTTTTTCTGAGTAGAATATGAAACTTGACCTAGTTAATTGCGATCTTTGATACACCAAATGAGTGAGTTCAAATTTTTGGATAATACCTCGGCTGTTGGGATCGTGATTCAACTATGTTTGAGTTGCGTGATTCAGAGATATGAAATTTGTGGTAAGATTGTAAGAGTAACAATATCATCTTATACTTTATTGATGGGAGTGTGAATAAATAAACCGGGCCTGGTACTCGATGAAATGGGTCTTTGAATAAAACATTATGAACTATACGAGACATTTCACTGATATGTTTTTCTTATTCACAATCGATAAAAAAGTTAAGAAAATAATAACTAGAGGGTTAAAATGATAATTTTACATCCACCTCTTGTTACTGATATTCATGAAGGGTAACATCGTAAAATATTCTATGGGCCGTGAAATAAAGATGTTTATTTGTACTTATGGGAAATGTAGCGCGCATAAATCGAGAGTTGATTCGGCATCTGAATAGTGGAGTCGTACGATGTCAGGATTAAATAGGTCAGGAATTTATAGAGATAAATTAGTTGAGTATTTGAATCTCATAGCTTTATTCATATAGATCTATTCGATCTTAGGAGTAGCTCATAAGGACATGAATGGGAAACAACATCAGTTGGACCAAAAATATATTTTGGACCAAGATACACATCTCAAACCTATATGTGAAGGGTGTCATCACTAAATTAGTGAAGAGCAGAATTAATGTTCAAATTAATAAATTTATTATTTTTTAATTATTGGATAATTAGTAAATAAAAAAATTTATTAATTAGTCGATAGGGATCAATTTAATTTATCAACTTGAATTGATGAATTTAGACATAGTATTGACTCTAAGTGAGATGCAAAAATCGTAGAGAGCAGCGCAGGGAGATGGTGAATTTCGACAATTTTTACAATATAGGGGTATATGTGTACATTTTGTAATTATTATAAGAAATTGTAATATGGTCGTTGCATCTCTAACCTAAGCTAAGTGTTAGACAGAGCAGAAAAAGTCCTTCCTCCCTTTTATTACTCTCAAACCCTCTGGAGGAAGAAATATTTATTCTTCATCAGTTATTTTGAGAGTCCACACTCAGTTCCTATCAATATCCTTGTGAGACATACTTCTGAATCCTACGAGTGGTTGTTGGTGTGAAGATCGATTGAAGTTCCGTGAATCTCAAGAACGATGAACGCGAGACAATAAATTAGATCCCGCCAACTTAGATTTTCTCAATTACAAGAAAATGTAAAAAAAAAATTATCTCTTCTCGATACGTCTATCTAAATATGTATGATAATTGTATGTTTTTATATTTAATATGATTAAATATTTATTTGTGAATTTTTTTTTATCTTCTGCCCATTAACTGTTCTTGGTTCATTTATTTTTCATCAAATTTTAAAACCTGATCCAACACAGACTAGTGAGCAGAAAGAGCATTGCACCAAGCCAGAGAGAGAATGTTGTTCGCGGACAAACCAGAGAGTAGAGAGAGTCGCATAAACCCGGAGAACTAGAGATTGCGCCGATAAAGGTGTCGACAGTAAGAAAGGGTTCTGACGAAACATGTTGCAAGTTCAGAGATGAGGACTCCGATCGAGGTTCGATGAGAAAGAGAAAGATAAAGAAATTAGAGAGTAACCCTAGCTATAGGTCTGCTCTGATACTATAAAGAATAAAATTGTCTTTATTTCTTCTATATAATCAACAATTTACACCCACTAGATATATACACAATAAAGGAAACCTAGATAGGAGAAAAACAAGTAAAGAAACAATACAAATAAGGAAAACTCCTATAATTACAATAAACTCCTAAAGAGAAACAAATTGAATCTAGACACTTTTTCCAACAAGTTTGTGGGAGGAAGAGACTAGAAGTTGCTGAGCTCATATTTAATGACCATTAAATAAAGAGTAGATAAAAATTTTAATGATTACATGATATAGTATAATGTCGAGATGCTGTAAATAGACTATTGCATTGATGAAACAACGTTAAAAACTTTGTCATCAAGCATTACACACCAAAGGATGTAATGGATCCCATAAGTAAGTGCGAACCAATGTCCTTGATGATCTTCAGACCGGGATACAAAGGTGCAAAAACGCAGATGAAGCAACTAAAAAACATACAGTTAGAGGGTAGCAGCGCTTGCTAATAGAGAAAGTGAGTCCAATAAGATGATAAGAAGATTGATATCCTGAAGCTCATAACCCTAGAGAGGAAATCACTAACATACGAGCAATGGGAAATATAATCCCAATAAAGAAGGATGGGAAGTTATAGAGTAGATATGTCACCTACACCCATTGACCATATCCCTATGGATGAGATATGTAACGTGATTAAGGATAAGAATCTTCTCTAAGCTTCTAGGGTGATCAAAACCTTTGTTAGATAAGAAATACATCTCGGAATCATGTTATTGACAACTTTTAAATGGGAGACAAATGTCTTCCATCCACCTAGAAGAAGAGAGGGAGCTGAGTGAGGGTAGTAAAGCGAGCTCAGTTCCCATAGACAATAACTAGATTAAACCTAAAAGAGGTATCACTATAGTGGAATGACCTCAGGATCCCGCATGGGATTATAATGGTCATGATACTCAACACACATCAACCTAATCATTACCAATAGAAAGGAATATCCCACATGGCCTCATGTTATTGGACCCATAGCCAGCTTGTCATCGCTACCTTCCATGTCAGAAGTAACCTCCTTTAAGTCTCCTCAGGTCAACTGGGGGACAAGGGCATTAAGTGCCACATTCTCCCTCAACTAATGAGAATGATTCAGAATATTCTTTAAACCTCCTTAACAAACCTTTCCTAGGTATGCCTCCTTTATAAATACTCCATCCAAATCTTTGAAGAGGTAAGCCTAGCTCGGTCTTATATATATTATACTAAATTTCATATATTACTTACTTAGGCATTGGTGCTCCTCAGCAAGGTCCCCACCCTACTAGTGTAAACCTGCCCTCAAGTTCTTCATCTTATTTTGTGTGTAGGTTAATCAAAGCACCAGTCTAGGACAACTGTGCTCTCTATTTTAGGCAGCAACGCCCATTAATTAGATATATTAGACACTGAATAAGTTACTTGTCAAAGGTAAGTAATTAATATTTGATTAACTTTAGATGATGACCCTACCCTATTGGGAATGAATTGGATGCAAATGGATTAGTAGGATTAGAGTGAGGCTCATCATGTCAGTCCACTACTAAGTTTCACGCCTCGTCCCAGTCTGATGGACTCATCCCGACGGGATGTTGACTATGTAATAGACGAGATCGTCCAATCCTGTACCAAAGACCCCATTACGCCATACACCAGGCTAGATACTCGTGACGAGTCTTCGGATGGGATAAACAGTCCTGTGTGTTGTAGAAATGCAAGACGACAATGTGTGGCGTTACAACATAACACCTTACACTATAGTGTTGTGCAATGTTGCAACACCTCTACCGTGTTGCAACACCTGTCATGTTGCAATGTTTATGAGCCGACAATGCCAATACCTAGGCCTACCCATGGGCGTTGGGTAGTGGGGCAGCCTCTTCTGCCCAGGTCTATCCTTGTTTCTTGGGTCTTGCTTCGTAGGCTCATTCACGGGACTGTCAGGACCGTTTTAGGGGTATGAAAAACTCGACTGGAAAAAAATCCAATCCCAATTCCAACACGAACGAGTTCGAGATGAGATTAAAATCTAGGATAAGGACAAGAGAAGTTCATGCGGGACCGAGATGAGAGCATAAAGGGGTTTTGGGGCTTAGATTTTTTATGAGACACATCCATTGTCATGACCTCCTTAAACGCATTTTTCCTTAACGATAAATCTAGAGACATGTGGCAACGTTTCATATGTTAGCCGGTATTGGCACTATCATGAATATCATCTTTATGCATTCATCACAAATTGGTTTTCCCCTCTCTTTCTCTTAATAAAGGGGCTAATTCAACTCTCTCATCAAGACTACGAAGACATGTACACACAAACTCTCTTATTTAACCACACATCCACTCTCACATGCTCTCTCTCATTTATGGACCTTTAAATACATGGCCACTATAAGTGCCACGACCCCAGTTTCCAATTAGTTACCTCAAGGAGGTGCTCTCACTAGTGATTGTCACCGTCTATGCTCAATAAGGATGCTCATCATTCTCTCTGTGCTAGCCCTCCATGTTTTCAAGTATTCTCATATTGACTAGACGGCTCTCCATCTAGATATGTGGTTCAATCTAACATAACTTATGTAAAAAAAATTGCTCAAACAACATAAAAGAAAGAATACTAAATTATGTAGACAAAATAAATCTCTTTAAGAGTTGATGTGATTGATATTTTTAAAATGTAATTTGTGTAAGAAGATCATTTGAATAAAAAACACATTAATGAGATTTTATGGCCAAGTATTTAATTACTTGTTAAATGTTAGTAATTAATGTGCAATTAACTTTAAATGTTGATGTGCAGATTAAAAGCTAGTTAGAGAATGAGATTAAAATCAAGGAAAATGAGGCCTTAGGCAATTGCATGATAACATTAAATATGACAATTCATCCTAAGTATACAACATATTATTATCATTATTAATTTCTATTACATTAGTCAACATAACATAAATAAATATAAATACAAAAATGTCACATAATTTTCAAATGTGACATATATAAAAAAGCTATTGGAGGCCAAGAAAATTTTCTGGCAAGAGAAAGGCAGATAGCAAAAGACCCAAAAAAATAAGAACAACATGCAAAAGGCTGACAATTCACAAAAGAGATTGACAAAATCTAGACGATTCAACTTCAATAAAATCTGATGCAAAACAGAAGCCTATCTGTTGCTATATTCCTCAATTCCCAAAGCCTAGGCCTTACCTTACCCAACGGCCTGTTTCTCTTTATTTACAGTTCAACCCTTCTCTCTCTCCTCCCATTCCATTGGTCCCTTTTTCTCACCATGGCGTTATCCCTTCTCTCCGGCCTCTTTCATTCCCGAGATATCAACATTGAGGAACCAAATCAATCTCCCTGTTGGGCACTTCCGTCTTTTCATGCTTAAAGAAGACGAAAAACCCTGCCCCCTCCTTTCAGCCGCTTCCACCCTCCATGTTTTCAGAGATCTTCAGCACCAAATTCAATACGCATGTCAATTATAACTTCAATCTCTCTCTCTCTCTCACTCTCTCTCTCTTACTCTCTCTCTATCTAAAAGTTGTAACATTCAAAATATAGATAATCTTGTGGGTGATCTTTTTAAAGCTATGTATAAAAGAACTTTTATTACGGAATTATTAAAGTATCTACATGCTACCTATGATTTTGTTCTTTTTTATAACTCTTGTAAGATTTTATGCAAAACTTACATGAAAATAATTTATTATTTTCTATGCATTGCATAGAATCTTATGCAAAACTTAGCGATTATTAAAAGAAAGTTAGTTTTTTTAAAAAATCTAGCATATAAATCATTTTTATGATTCTAAATTAGAAAATAGTCAAAATAATATAATAGTAAATAAATGATCGTTTTTTAGTCAGTGTGATTTGAAAAATCAGTAGTTGTCTAAAATATTCTTATCTCATCAATTATCAATTTATTTTATTTAAGGGGTGGAATTTGTTAATATACCTCAATTGTAAAGATTTTAGAAAAAATTTTGTTTGTGATTTTAGTTCAATTCTGTACTTGGCTCTAAATTACCTATTAAAAAGTAATAGTTAAGATATATTTTTAAAAAATTAGTATGTGATATTTTTTTATAAAATTAATTTAGTCGTGTAAATTTATAGATCCCAGTTAAAATATGACTTTTAAAAATAATATTTGATATTTTTTGTAGATATTTCATTTATTTAATTATCTATATAAAAATCATCTTTTAAATATTTCATAAATTTAGGAGTAGTATTAGGAATTGCTGGTGATTGTATATTTTAAAATTAATTTCAAATATTTGATTGTTGATTAATCCTCAAATTAAAAAAAAAACTTAATAGAAACATGAGATAAGGACATTGTAGACAAATAAAAAAGTTTACAACTAAATTAACTAAAAAATGTCATTTACTTACTTTAATTTCTTTTAAGCTAATTTCTAACTCAATACTATGAAAGTGATTTATCTACGCTATTTTCCCTTTTTTTCATAAATTTTCAATTGGTAGATCATTCATACTATATCAATCAATACAATGTAAAGTTATTTTATCTTTGTACAAAATCATACTCAATTCTAATTTACGATTCAACACAGTTTTGAATGAAAGAAAGGACTCTACTAATAAGGCTAGCTCCGGTTGACCTACGATGTGAAATTATAAAAACGTAAACTTTGCATACATTAGTAGAAAAACTAGAAGTAATGTGAGATAATAGATCAATTTATTTGTGACTTGATTTTTTTTACTTGACATTTATATTCTTTTTTAGGAAATTTACGTTTGTATATGTTAAGGGAACATAATTAATTATAAACCACATATATTCTTGATCAACGTAAACTTGCACTGATAAATTAAAACAGACAGCTCATATTGTTTTACCAAAGAGTACGAAGTTCGAAAATACCCAAATTCTCTCTCTTCACTGTCTCTCTCTCTATGTTTGACTCTAACTCTTCCACTATATAATAATACAAACACACCATGCAAAGAGGCAAAGTCTTTAGTTTTGTCTTGATTAAACCCTAAAAACCCTGAGAAAGGGCTGCTAGTGAACGAGAGAAAGAGAAAATGGAGGCGGGAGGGAATTTGGAAACAATGGGAGGAGGTGGGTCGGGTGGGGCTCCGGGAAATTCAAGATGGAATCCGACAAAGGAGCAAATAAGCATGCTGGAGAGCTTGTACAGGCAAGGAGTGAGAACACCAAATGCAGAGCAGATACAGCAGATAACAAGTAGGCTTAAAGCGTACGGTCACATTGAAGGGAAGAATGTATTCTATTGGTTTCAAAATCACAAAGCAAGACAGAGACAAAAGCAGAAGCAGGAGAGTTTAGCTTATGTTCATGGCTTTCTTCATACAAATTCTCACGTCTCTCCTGTTTTCTCTCCTCCACCTCCTCCTCCTTATCCTTGTCAAAATGGTTAAGTCCTTTTTTTTCTCTTTGATTTTTTTCTCTTCTTTTTTCCAATTTGAAATATTAATATTAGAATTTGATGATAAAAGTTTGAATTTGAACTAGCTAGCTGTATAGTAAATGATCTTGATTTGAACATAAAATATTGCTCCTTTTTTATTGTTTAGATTTTATTTATTATGAAATGCATGGGTTGCCTAAAAAACACTGACATTCAAAAAAATCTATTCATTTTTCGCAACGTTGGTGATAATTCCTCTTCAAAAATCAATGTCTAATTTGAGTTATTTTGAGCTTTGTTTTGGTAGAGAATACTTGTTCTTTTTCACTAGAAACTGCACGTGTAGACACATTATTAAACACATTTTTATACCATTTGGACTTGTTTTCAAAATGATTTTTTAGAAAAAGAGAGCAAGATAAACGTCGCTTTCTTAAAAAAATTAATATCCAAAAATGCATTGGTGATGGTATTGTTCAAAAAGTGTTTAAATATTCAATTTTTTTAATATTTGATTGGTATATACTTGTACTTTGTTTAGATTTTGCTGAGGCATGTCCCGACAGTTGATGCCAATTTTTTGGACTACCTTTTTAATTCCTATTCTTTTGTCTTTTCTTGTCTCTCAATCTCTCTCTCTCTCTCTCTCGCACACGAAACTTTCGTTTTTTTTCTCCTACTATGTGCAGTACTCCTTATTCATTTTTTTTCTCCTACAGTTATGTGCAGTACTCCTTATTACTTACAACAGTGCGGCGTAGGATTCTATCCACAAAACAACCCAAAACTCATTCTACCTGGGGGCATCAAGAGGAGACCAAGGACATCAAATTTGAATAAGACAAGAAACAACTATATTGTCAACACAGGACAACAGCATGTACTACAACAATATATCAACAACAACAGTAACGGAAATGAAGTACCAAACATTGTCAGTGACAGTGAGAGAGCTACACTGCCCCTTTTTCCTTTGCATCCCACTGGAGATTTGCCAGAGAGATTGAGTCGTCCTAGTTCTTGCTCTGTCTTCTCAAGGTCTTTTGGGGATGAAGAAGAAGAAGTTTGTGGGGATCAAACTGTTTTTGATTTTTTTCATGGGAACAAAGGTTCTTCTCAAAGCCATTTGAATACTGGGTATTGGTGATCTTTGGGAAGGTTTTTTTGTAACTAAATGAGTACTTTTAATGGAGAAGTTAGCATGATGTATCGTCATACAAGTCAGTTGGACCTATTAAATATCCTTTTAGTAATTTATGTTTAAGTGGTTGTCAGATTGAGAATAAATAATTTCTGTAATATAAGACTGTAATTGGAATATGATCATTGCAGGAATACGTAAGAAAAGTTAATATCATATAAAATATTATAATAAAGTGTTTGATTCAGATATGTTATTCGAGAGATTGTGAGAATAAAAGAAAGGAAAGTTGAGTTTTTAGGAATAAATAGTGTAAAATGTGCCCGAAATGAGAAATCCCCAAGTTTGGAGAGTTTCAATTACCTTCCAAAAAAGTGTAAGTTAAGATGTGATCAATATCTTTCAATTTTTATTCAACTAAACAGAGATTTCCACATTTACTTGTACCAAACACATAGTTTTTGCGGAGTTAGTTACGAGATACTCTCTTCACCATCTGTGCATGCGTGTAATCTTTCTTCTTATAAAGGCAGTCTAATATGTTATTTAGCATGATTTATTCAACACAACAACATTACTAAGATACCTTAGAAGCACCACAATAGATGGTATTGTCTCACTACTGCTACTTTTCCTCACCTAGCTGTTGATTGTGCCGACAACCTTATATGATAGAAGTTATACAAGTGGATATGCTGTTTTTTCTTGATGGTTCCCTGGTTTCTTGGTCCTTAAAAAAATAAAATGTTGTTTTTTGGATTTAGTACATGGAGAGAATATAGATACTTGGCCAACATTGCTTCTGAAATTCTATGCTTCAATCCCTACAGTCTGAATTGAACAGTAATTAAACTCCATGCCCCTTCACTTAGTTGGTGTGACAATCGACGAGCAGCAACCATGGGTGTCAATCACTACAAGAAAATAGGTCTACGGCGACGATCATTCGAGTCTACAACGATGGTTTATAACTATCAGAATCGATATGGCGACAGTTCTCCAACTGTCGGGATCGTCGCCGTCGGGATTAAATCACCGACGATTTTGACAACCATCGGAGGAACGCGCGATAGAGACTCTAAAGCGATGGTTATTTTGATAAATAGCGATGGTCAACCGTCGCTAAATAAAATTTACCGCGACAGTTTTTAGAACAGTCGCAAATTGTATATATAACGGCGGTTCTACAACCATCCCGAAATAGGTAGTCTAATCTCGACGGTTATAAAACAGTCGCCAATTTGTCCAAGTCCATTATTTGCGACGATTTCGGAACCGTCGTAAAAAATAATGATTTCACATACTCCTTCCTATTTCTGCTAATTTTCAAAAATTCTTGCATATTAACACAATTTTAATAGCGTATATATTTTCACAATAGTCAGAGCAGTATCATTCTATATATTTACATAGCGCATAATTATAAAACATTAAATCATTAATTAGATATCCAAAACTATAATAGATTATCAATACAAATTATTTAATGAGTTCAAAGTATGAAAATTTGAAATATCAAAATATTTCGGAAGTACTATTAAATAACGTTGAACAACAAAATGTTACCCTAGTCTTTACGAGTGTCTTGCATAAACTTCATAATTAAGCTTAGTTGGGAGTGAATCTCTAAACATTCAGCCTGGACCTGATCATATTTCTCATGCATCTCTAAACATTTAGCCTCTAACTGAGGCACCCGTGCGTATTGAGCCTCCAACTCAGCTACTCGTGCACGTTGCAACTCTCAAAACTTAAAGAAGACCAAACAAATAGAATAATCAAAACTAATGCTATACCTTTTGGCCAAAGACTGTTGAAGCATTTAATACATTTAGTGACATAGCACTATATCTGTTAGAGTACTATGATAGTAGTTGAACTAAATTTAACCCAAATAAACTGTAACATATAATAAGAAATAACACAATCTCAAGTTTACTACAAATTCAAAGAACAAGAGATAGAATCATATACATCCAATTTTCTTTAACTTAATTCACTCTCCCTCTCATGCCCACATAACATAACATTGACATATTTTTTTATAGATAGAATTTTTTTTACTTGTTCATAATTTGTTTAATATACAATAGTTTATGTTCTCTCACATTCTCAAATAAAAGAGATGAGATATTAGTGTAATTACCCTAATAAAAAGACCCAAAAAATAAATTATTAAAAAATGAAAAAAAAAACTAAAAAATGAGACTATGCATTTATATGTAAAGGCTTAAAGAAAATCTTAGAAATTAGCTAGCCACGAATTCAGCACGAGGTTGTACAGATAAAAAATGCAATGCTCAAAAAATGAAAAATCATAAAAAGAATGCTAGAAATCAAGAAAATTAATGGAGAAGAAGGAACCTACCACGACTGATCAATGGAGAGGAGAACCACCGTACCAGGGTTGAGCTACGGCGAAGAGCACGGGGCTAAGATCGCCATTCAAAAATGGGTGAGAAATCGCTCCTGTTGAGAGCTGGGGGAAAAACAGGGGGAAAAGAGAAATGGGGAAGAAGACGTGCGATTCTTTTGATTTAGGGTTTCTTTTTGCGACGGTTTTTAACAACCGTTGCCATAGTGATTAAAAAAATCAAACCTACACCGTTTTATTAAATAATCCCTCAAAGCATGTTGCGACGGTTAGATGGAACCGTCGTAATAAGGATTAAAAAAAGCCAAAAAATTAAGTAACCCCTCAAAGACATGTGCGGCGGTTTTCATAAACCGCCGCTATTTCTCAACTAATTGCGACGGTTAACATGAACTGTCGCAATATTTTTCTTAATTGCGACGGTTCTCCTAAACCGTCGTAATATGGAAAGAAAAAGTATAATTAATTGTGACGGTTGGGCAAAACCGTCACGATATATGACATATGGCGACGGTTAATTAAAAACCGTTGGTAAAACACAACTAATTACGACAATTGACTAAACCGTCACAATTGATGTCCATTGTTCAACAATTAGCGACGGTTGTCAAACCGTCACAATTGATCTCCACTTTTCAACAATATAGATTTTTTCTACACCAGTTGCATCATCAATCACATAGTTTTCCCTTTAGCACACCCACATTGCATCTAGATCATCATCGTTTAATAGAAAATCTAATTGCTTCAAAGTCAGAAAAATGAAGTTGTACATGAACAATATATTAACACTTTGACAGACTACACAAAACAAAAAGAAATGCCACCTTTAAAATTTGATACTTAGCCAGCCTATAGACTCTGTGACTGATGGATCCCTCCTCGAGTTTCTGAAAAAAAAAAACAAAAAAATTAGCTAATTAAGAAAGAAACACAATATTAATGCATAATGAGAGAGAGAAAAGAAAGGGTGTGATACTGCAGCAAAAACGAATCTCACTAGTTTTACATCTCTGTACACCTCAAAACAAACAACTAACACAGCTACTTGAGGCTAAAGGCACCCAATCTCGATACAAATTTTACTTCAAGAACAAGCAAAAGATTTATAAACATGCCTTCTTATAGAATCTTGGGATTGTACCAGCTTCAACATTCTTTTGTTGCTTCTTTGAAAATATCAAACAAGATTCTCTTGTTTCGAACTCTACAAAAGGAAATAGAAATACCTATAAAAATGGTAAACATACAGATATAGTTCTTATGCACTGAAATACATACATGACACCTACCAATTAGTCCATACTAGTGCACATTCAAGCAGTAAGCTATAAATTAACATTTCTGAACTCACATATATATAACAGAGGATGTGAGGCGGTTAAAAGAGCAAATTAATAAGATGGACAATAGTATTCTGTTATTAACATTTCTAAACTTTATATACCTATTTCAATAGTATTATGCTATTTTCTTGGATGCTTATAAACATTCTCACTGCAACAGGAAGAAATAATAGTTGAAAGTTATGCCTGATTGTGTTGACTACCATATATATTTACTTTCTTAAACATGTTGACTTATCCATTAAACCAAAGAAAGTCATTAAACATGTTAAGAAGCTAAGCTCCCCTGTACTTCAGTTCTGTCAAGCAAGCAATTCACCAATAGCGTTAGAAGGTTAAAGAAACATTCCAATACTTGAAGAAACAAATAAGGTTACATGCAAAAGATTAATCAACTGGGAAACTGACCAAAGAATTCTCTGCATAATAGATATGTAATAGGGAATTTCTTGAATCTTTATCATAAGTTTGTATTGAAACAGGTACATAAGGCCTTCAGGATTTAACTTACAGAAAAGTTGTTCCATATTTATGGGATCTTGGCTAAGAGAAAAATGGCATGTGTTGATGCCTGCAATATATCATTAGTACAATTAAAAAAATCCACAATCATCTCGATAATAAACACACACATCTTTCAAACCCTATATGCCCATAAATTGTGAACACAAACCCTATATAAAACTCAAAAATCATAACAACAAACAAAAAACAGACATGGATTTGAGAATGAAACCCACATTGCAAGAAAAAAAAATCCTTACCTCTTGTTCTGAGCTGTAAAATTGAAGTAGGAGAGAGCTGAGAGATAAATCTATGCACAGAGTTGAAGGATTGATAGCTGCAAGAGAGAGATTACTACGAGAAAAGAGAGAGATGGAGAGAAAGCTTTAAGAGAGAAGCTACGATGAAGCTGAAAGAGAGAGCTTCGTGAGAGAGAGTTTTGCGAGAGAGCTGATGGAAAAAGCTTTTCGAGAAAGTGCTTCATAGAGAGGAGAGGTAAGATCGAGAGAGAACTGTGAGATATTAAAGAGAGAGCTACTAAAGAGGGAGTCTGATCAATTAGCCGTGGGCTCTGCCCTCTCTTCTTCAACGAAGGTGAAGCCCTAGGTTGTGGGTTTGGCTTTTGAGAGGGAGAAGCTGCAAAAGAGAGAGAAGGTAAATCCTTCATTGTCGACTTACGTTGGAGTTTGAGGTTGAAGATCGAGAGCCTCTAAAGGAGAATCGCGAAGCAAAATCGTGAAGGAAAGTCATCACTGAAGGAAAATTGTAGGCTTCAGTGAAATGCTTCTTGAATTTTGAGTGAAGGAAAATACCTAATTTTTTTTGTAAATCCCGCTTTCAGTAATACGAGTCCCGCTTAACTTATTTCACACTCACACTTTTTTTAACTTTTTAACTGGATTTTACAAGATTGACAAAAATTCTAGTTGTTTTGAGTATATTATAAGAGCAGACCATGAATCTTGTATTTAAAACGTGTTGAATATCATATTTGTTGTGGTGAATACAAGTGCCCATAATTCCCTCTAGAAATGAATTATATATGTTGACACAAGGATTAAGTCGCATAGTTATATTATGAAGCCGTGGGTTCAAGTAAAATAGTCTAAAATTACTGTAATTTTGTAATGTAAAAAAACAAAGAAAATTTAACTCAGCAAAACAATCAAAGCAATTGTCTTATGGGTCGACGCACGCTATCCAAATTCTAAATAGAATTAATATATCTATACAAGTTTTTAATTTTAATTATAATTTTGTCACACATTTTGAAAAACATTAATTATAGCATTTTTCTTAAAAAATAATTAATCAAGCAAATTGATTTAAATTTAATAAGTTACTAATATACCTTTTAATTATTCTATCTCTCTCTCAATATTTATTATCCTTTTTTCTCTTTCATATCTATTAATTATCTCCACCTCTCTCTACTAAAATATCTTCCTCCACCTCTCTCTCCCTCCCTCCCTCCCTATATATAATGAGTGTGAGAGAGACATATTTTAAGAAAAATTTCAAAAAAATTATGACATTTATGATTTATGGGAGTTTTCATTTTTTTTAAATTTTCTAAAAATATTAAAAGGGTATGATATGAAGATATGTAACTTGGTTAACGGACTCATAAATTCAGCTATTTTTATGGGGCTTTTGACATGGATAGTCCATTTATAGAATATAAAAGGCAAAAATAGCCCCTAGACAATAACAGTTGTAAAAAATGGCCAACAAATTGATATAGCTCACTAACTGAAAATACTAAAACAGTCTTGTTTAATAAAGACCAAAATATCTAATATTTTTTCTTCTCCAGATTGTTGCAGTGGCCTAAAATAGCTTCTCAAGAACAACAAAAGTGGTTATGTGTTATAATTAAAGATCATAATGAGGGTTTCCAAGCTGAAACTTATATGTTATAATTAAGATCATAATTCAAAGCTAAAACTTATGTTTAGTTAGCAAGACAAAAGGAATGGTCATTGCAAATTTCTTGACAAGGTGAAATGTGATAAATCCATTGGTTTTCAGGTTGTAAGGGCAAAGCTGAAAACTTAGAGTTTAGATCGCCGGCTCTATGAACTTGCACGGCTCACGCACCATGAAGCAAAGAAATTATCATTGTCTTCTCGTCCATCAAGTTCTAGATAAAGGAAAAGGGAAGAAGGGGAATTTTTTAGTCAAATCCCTAATTTCTTAAACGAAAAACACCATCGAAAAACTAGAGTAAGAATGATCGATTATAACTACAAATTTTTAATAAACTAGAGTAAGAATGATCGATTATAACTACAAATTTTTAATAGGTGAGAAATCTTATAATGGAGGTTGGAAAAATCTTGGAACGTGTTTCGTTTATGTAGGTAGGAGAAGATAGACAAATTAGGAAAGTATTTCTAGATTTGTTTTCAACAGAAAGTTAGCTTACAAACACTTAAAAGGGTAAATTAGTAAATTCAACAAAAGTTAAAATTTTTAAACTTAAATAAAGTCATTTTTGCATCTATAGGAATCAATGATCATTGTTACATATTATTTAATAAAAAAGTCATCTACTATTAATTATGAAACTAATTGACTAATTTTGTATTAAATTTTTATAAAACTCAATTCCAAAAGAACGGTGGAACTTGGGTTTATGGGTAATGGGCTTAAGTCCATTCTTTTATTGCATATCAGCGTTTGAGTTGGGTTAGGTCCACCATGTTGATGAAGAAGAAAGAGTCCAAGCAAGTCCGACCGTTCCGTCACCGCTACTGTTTTAGCAACTGTGAATAACGTCGGTAGTCTGACACACAATGTGTTGCCGTGATTGAATCAAGGCTAACTCCGTCCAAATCTAACGGTCTCGTAACGAAACCGTTATGAATCTTTCCCTCAATCTCTTTGTCCCTCTCTTCTGGTGCCTGTTGGAGGAGATATTGCGTGTTAAGGGGTCTCTGTTTTTGTGGGATTCTGAATCCAATCTCAAAAGGTAAAATCCTTCAAGATCCTTCCATTTCGCGCCTCAAACTTCCCTTATTTTGCCCTTTCTCTTTAGATTTTGTATTTATCTCCAGTTGATGGTGTCTCGTATTTCTCAATTGTAATTTATATAAATCTAGGGTTTATCTTCCTTCTTATTGTTTAGGAGATTTTTCTATTGGGTTCTCGTTTGTCTTTATAGTGAGGAAAGAAGAAGTTTCTTTTTCGAGTTTGATAGGGTAGGATTTTGATTCTGTCTGTGAAGGTGAAGATTTGGTGGTGGGTTTCATTGATTTGATGAGCTTTCGGTTGTGGTAGGACATTGATTCATATGGGTATACTGTAAGGTGATTCTTTTTTTTTTTTTGGGAATTTCTCGAGGCTGAATATTGTTTTTGTCATTTTCAATAAAAGAAGTAAAGAGTTTTTTAAGGAATAGGGATAAGTGTTGAGGAAGAAAATGGGAGAGGATTTGCTAACTAGCTTATCCATGGAGAATCATCACCCATCCACACTGTTATCAATGGATTCAAGTTCAATTTCTCATGAGGAATTGGACCGGGAACTGATTCGGCCGATTGTTCTTTCTCGACCGCCCGATATTAATCTTCCTCTTTCTGCCGAACGTAGTCCTCCACCTCAACTTTGGAGCTCCGATCCTTTCGATATACTTGAAGTTGGTCTTGGACCTCAAGTCAGTGTGACTGAAACCCTTCTTAATCTTCCCAAGGCTGGAAGAAAATGTGCTAAGAGATTGGACAGTGTATGGGGTGCTTGGTTTTTCTTTAGTTACTATTTCAAGCCGGTTTTGAATGACAAATTGAAGTGCAAGATATCCCGGGATACTAGTGTAGTTTCTGGGTACGAAAAGTCAGATTTAGAGCTTGAGGTGTTTTTGGTTCAACATGATATGGAGAACATGTATATGTGGGTGTTTAAGGAAAGGCCTGAGAATGCATTGGGTAAAATGCAGCTAAGGAGTTATATGAACGGGCATTCTCGTCAAGGTGAACGTCCCTTCCCGTTTAGTGTCGATAAGGGGTTTGTCAGATCTCACAGAATGCAACGGAAGCATTACAGGGGTTTGTCAAATCCTCAGTGTGTGCATGGAATTGAGCATATTCCTTCTCCGAATCTAAAAGCTCTTGACGAGGAAGAGCAAAAAAGATGGATGGAGCTTACAGGGAGAGACATGAACTTTTCGATCCCACCAGAAGCGAGCGAGTTTTGTTCGTGGAGAAATCTTCCCAACACGGAATTTGAACTCGAGAGACCGATTCCTCCATTAAAGACCAACGGACATCTCCCTCCTAGAAAATTGCTAAATGGGTCTAGCTTAAACCTATCAACCCAACCACCAAACCATGTAAATGGAGGAGGAATTGATTTCTCACCTGTTTGTAACAAGAGGAAGAAGGATTTGTTTCTTCCAGGGATAGATGGAGACTGTTATTTGGTCATTAATCAAAACAATGATAGAGTTCAAGATAATGAAATCCATCCGATCGAGCCTCCATGGATAAGCGATTTCAGTGGGGTAATGAGGAATGTCTATGGACCTGTTACTGCTGCAAAAACTATCTATGAAGATGAACAAGGATACTTGATAATAATCAGCTTACCTTTCGCGGATCTTAAAAGGGTTAAAGTTACTTGGTGGAACAATCTAACACATGGTGTGGTAAAGATATCATCTGTGAGTACTGCCTGTATGCCCTTTATCAAAAGAAATGATAGAACATTTAAGCTAACTGATCCATCTCCTGAACACTGCCCCCCGGGAGAGTTTATAAGAGAAATTCCTTTACCAACTCGTATTCCAGATGACGCTAAGCTAGAAGCGTTTGGTGATGAGACGGGAACTGGTCTTGAGATAATGGTGCCCAAACACCGTGTGGGGCCGGAAGAACACGAGGTTCGGGTTTGCCTTCGACCTCACCTCGGAGCAAATGAGCTTGTGCTTTCTTGAATAAGTAGGAAAGAATTGGAATGGTAGAAGTTGTCATGGGGATTTTTCATTACTTTTGTACCAAAGAAAGGAAATTTTTATGAAATAAAAAAAATATTTCTATTTAAACCTCTTGTTTCTTCTTGTTATAGATGTCAGAATCTAGTTTCGATGTGTATACTTTTCTATGTCAGGTTTCTGAAAGTTAGCTAATTTGCAGAGATAGATGTTAATGGTTGGGGAACTTAGTAGCATTTGGTAGTGCCAATGAATGAAATATATACACCTCAAGTGATCAGTCTTTGTCTCAAGTGATCAGTCTTTGTGAATTTGATGCAGTTTTGAGAAGAGGATGGTTTTAGATTGTTTAGCTATGGAATGATTTTCCATTTGTCATCTGTGTCCTCCAAAGCATTGTCCTTCATCTTTTTGGCCGAGAAAAGAAAATGACCTTCACTTCATCTTTCAAGGAATTGCATTTTGTATCTGTCTGTGTCACTGGCAACAATTCTACCATTTTTGCCAAATGACAGTCGTTAAAATTATTTTGGTCGGAAGTGATCTTACTTACCATGTTTTTTTCCCTGTTTATACGATAAATACAAATACGGAAGTTTATGAGGTAGTATCAAATGGGAAGGACAGAACGCCGATTGTTCCTACTGCTTTTTCTAACGCTTAAGATGTGTGTTGCATCTTGTTGTTGTCGTGATGTTAAACTGATTTAACCGTTTAATCAAATGGCTAGATTCATCTTTGATTTCTGGGGTAAATGCAAATTACCCCTTGAACTTTCACTTTTTTACAAAAGCATCCTTACATTCTTATAAAGAAACCCTAAGCTTTTATAAATTGACAAAACGGCGTATTTTTTTTTGCATTAGGTTCTTTCATTAGCTGATATTTATATCAACTAGTCTATCATATTTTTTGAAAGATAAAGGAGATGACTCCATATACTCTCATTCGTTATTTTGATTACAATCCAAGAGCACTACTAAAATGTTTCAAAGAAAGGTTATTCTACCGTAAGCATATTTCTGGCCTAGATGACTTAAGTTAAATAGAATCTCTATCATCCTGCTTCTGTTTAAAAAATAAATATGAAATTCCACACACCTTAAAGTTGGTCATAAGATAGGATGAAAAGAGTTTTTTTTTAGTTCATGATATTCATTATGTCTAGCATTGAATAGATCGTGTATTCACTTTATCAAATATTTTAATGATGAGTTTTATCTGACACTTAAATAAACACTCGAATAGAACTGAACCTTTTATCAGGTTGCTATTCTTCTGTTCACTAAGAGTCATGAAGTAAAACATCGATCTCTCAATAAAATCTATTTTTTCTCAGTATAATTACAAATTACAAATTATCATTTTAGATTTAACCTACAATGATACAATAATTCAATTGTAAAAGAGTGAGATATTTTATAAAACAGATATCATATTATTGAGAATCTAAGCAAAAGAAATCTATTTTTAGATATTGAAAATTTAATCAAATGAGATTCTATTTTTAGATTTCATCCATCCGTTCAGATATGCACGGCCTACCATTTAGTTTCTAGGAAGAGAAAGATATAGAGGGAGATATGCGCGGCCTACCATTTAGTTTCTAGGAAGAGAAAGATATAGAGGGGAGAATGGAAAACAAAGGATCTCTATTGTCTTTCCCCATGGTACGGTCCTTGTGTCAGAGCAACCAGCAATATAAAAGTACCAAATAGGAGCCTGATCAATGGGTGAGAAAACTTAAAACAAGAGAATCGTTGAATGTTATTTGTATGCTAAAACACGTTTGCTCTAGCCAGATCCAAAATGTCATAGAAAATATACAAATTAGGGTTAATTGGATGAACATTAGAACTTTCAGAGAAAGAGCTACGTGTCATTTGTGTTATTAGATTTTAAGAAATAATGTCTTGGTTTCAAATGTTCTGTAGCATCCTACGAGCCAAAATTGAAGTCCTCAATAATAAACAACCCTATACTCCTCCATTTCCACCTGCTGTTGGGCTGTTCAGACTTCAGATCAATTCCAATTTCACATCGCAAGACAGTAACAATTATATTAACAAGATATTTCTTTCATTCTACTTCAAAATGGGAACTTGAACGGCTTAAATTATGGAACAATAAAATCTCCCATTAGTTTCACATATAAAGAGAAAAGAAAGACTCGTCTCTAAATCTACACCCACAAGAGAGATGGAAAGAAAAAACAGATTATTCACTAACCCTAAACGACTCACACAATGACACCAAACGATATCATGAACAACCTAATCCACTTCCTCAATTTTAGGCCCAGCACCACTTCCACCGCCGACAGAGGGGCCGTCCTCATCCATAGCTCCGCCCATATCACCACCGCCGGCACCTTGATACATCTTGGCAATAATTGGGTTACATATACCCTCCAACTCCTTCATCTTGTCCTCAAACTCATCAGTCTCAGCAAGCTGGTTCCCATCAAGCCAATGAATTGCCTGATCGATTGCATCCTCTATTTTCTTCTTATCAGCAGCAGGAAGCTTAGAGGCAATCTTATCATCTTTGATTGTGTTCCTCATATTATATGCATAATTCTCCAGTGCATTTTTAGCATCTACTTTCTTCTTGAGCTCCTCATCCTCAGCTTTATACTTCTCAGCCTCCTGCACCATCTTCTCAATCTCTTCTTTAGACAGCCTTCCCTTGTCATTAGTGATAGTGATCTTGTTCTTCTGCCCAGTTGTTTTATCCTCAGCAGAAACATTTAGAATGCCATTTGCATCTATGTCAAAGCAGACATTGATTTGTGGTACTCCTCTTGGAGCAGGAGGAATTCCAGAGAGCTCAAACTTGCCAAGCAAGTTATTGTCACGGGTTCTCGTCCGTTCTCCTTCATAAACCTGAATTAACACGCCCGGTTGGTTGTCTGAGTAAGTAGAGAAAACCTGTTCCTTCTTGGTGGGAATGGTTGTGTTCCTTGGAATTAAAACTGTCATCACACCTCCGGCAGTCTCTAAACCAAGAGAGAGTGGAGTGACATCAAGTAAAAGAAGATCTTGGACCTTTTCATTGCCCTCACCGCTCAAAATGGCAGCCTGAACCGCGGCACCATAGGCAACAGCCTCATCAGGGTTGATGCTCTTGCAAAGTTCCTTTCCATTGAAGAAATCCTGCAGTAGTTGTTGGACCTTAGGAATCCTAGTTGAACCACCAACCAGAACCACATCATCAACACTGCTCTTGTCCATCTTAGCATCCCTTAAACACTTCTCAACAGGCTCCATACACCTCCTGAAGAGATCCATGTTTAGCTCCTCGAATCTTGCACGGGTAATGGTAGAGTAGAAATCAATGCCTTCGTATAAAGAATCAATCTCAATTGTAGTTTGAGCTGTGGATGAGAGAGTCCTCTTAGCCCTCTCACAAGCTGTTCTCAACCTCCTCAAAGATCTTGGGTTTCCACTGATATCCTTCTTGTGCTTCCTCTTGAACTCTTGAACAAAGTGATTAACCATTCTGTTGTCAAAATCTTCACCTCCCAAGTGTGTGTCACCAGCTGTTGCTTTCACTTCAAAAATACCCTCTTCAATTGTGAGAAGAGAGACATCAAAAGTACCTCCACCAAGATCGAAAATAAGCACGTTCTTTTCACCAGAGCTTCCTGCCTTCTTGTCAAGCCCATAAGCAATAGCAGCAGCTGTTGGTTCGTTGATAATACGCATCACGTTTAAACCAGCAATGACACCTGCATCCTTTGTGGCTTGACGCTGTGAGTCATTGAAGTAAGCAGGCACAGTGACAACTGCGTTCTTGATGGTTGTACCAAGGTATGCCTCCGCGATTTCCTTCATTTTTATGAGAACCATCGAGGAGATTTCTTCCGCGGAAAATTGCTTCTCCTCACCCTTGTATGTGACAACGATCATGGGCTTGTCACCAGGGCCAGCAATCACCTTGAAGGGCCATAGTTTCATGTCACTCTGCACCGAAGCATCACTGAATCGCCTTCCAATCAGACGTTTGGCATCTGCATATCACAGCACACAAAAAATTGTTCTAATTAAAAAAACTAGTCCCATTAATACTCTGGAAGGAGGTTCAAGAAGCATCTTCGAGAGTTTTAGAATTCAATAGAACGAACCACGCAAAAGAGATCCGATGGAGTAAGAAGCTACAAATTTTCAGTTTATTTCTCAAGAGTAGTTTTTTTTAAAAAGAAAAAGAAATTTATAGTTCATGCATGTCTACAATTATATTTAATCAGTAAAGCTCAAAACAAATAATTCTCTGCCAAACAACAACCATTGGACTTCAATTTTTCTTCAGCAAAGTTCAGAACTAATAGTTCTCTGCAGAGCAACAACCATTATACTCGATTTTTTCTTAAGCAAAGTGCGAATTAATAATTCTCTGCCAAGCAGAAAGCAATGGAGCCTTGCAAAAGTAATTGTTCGCGGAAAGTTGCTCATTGCCACAGAAGGAAAAATTATACAAATCTTTGATATTCAGTTTTACACCGAGGACAAAGATTCATAAATAACGAGTATCAAAGATGCATTAGTAAAACAAAGCATCAATGCACTTGCATACGCGATTCTTTCGTAGCCATCCGCCATTAAAGAAGACAGAATTATCATACGACATAAAACAGAGCAAGTGACATAGGTTTAGTCCATAGAAGAAACAGAATGCTAAATAGAACTCACCGAAAACAGTGTTGGTGGGATTCATGGCAACCTGGTTCTTGGCTGCATCACCGATCAATCGTTCAGTATCAGTAAACGCCACATAAGAAGGCGTCGTCCTGTTCCCCTGATCATTAGCAATGATCTCCACGCGATCATGCTGCCAAACACCCACACAGGAGTACGTCGTCCCCAAATCGATTCCAATTGCCGGTCCCTCACCTTTCCCAGCCATTTTCTATCAAAATCAAAACTAAACAAGAGAAAGAATCACAGAGAAATGAAAACTTTCGAGAGAATAAAGAAATTCAATCCGAACTCTTCAATGATAGTTTCTTGATGAATTTGAAAATGAATACATGCTTGGTTTATAAAGCTAGTTCTAATTTCTGGAACGTTCTGAGAAGAAGGTTTCAAACCGTCGGATCATATTTTCGCATGGCGGTGATTATTATTCTGCGCAATTAACTCCCTCTTTTCCAATCTAGGCAGTTCCAGAAATTTCTGCTGCTTCTAAATTGACTACCTGGCGTCGTGTTAAATTTTCATCGTTAAAATAGTACCTTGTATTTTATAAAAAAAATATTTAGCTTATAAATTTTGCGTTAAGATCAATTGTATTATTCGTATTTTTGTTCATTTACTAATTTTATGTTAAAAAAAACAATAATTCTAGAGTTTTAAGTGTGTAATTGATCAAATTTTAAATGTGTAATTGATCAAGTTTTAAGTGACCAAAATATATAACAATCATTTATAGGCTCGTGTTTAGAGGGGCAACTGGGTCGGCACAGCAATACTTGGTCCGGGCAATTCACAGGTCAGCCCGGGCTTTTACAGGTAGTTCACGGCCGGTTCCGGGCCGGGTCGCTGGAATTTTAAGGCGGTCCGGAATGAACCGTTGAGCTGACTCGTGTACTCATGGGTCGGGCATGTAACCGGCCGATCTCGATTTTTATTAACATTTAAATCTTGAAAATCTTGAATGATGTCGTCTTGTCGTTGTTGTCTTCTTTTGATGGCATCACTCCGATCTTTAACACAGATGGGGGCTTCAACAATATCAAGAGCTAATCTACTTCTTTTTTCTTCAATTACACGTCCACGTACACTAAACACAGACTCCAATTACACGTCCACCTACATTTAATATGTAGAGTTCCACCTAGTTTCTACATCCAACTGTAGTTTTCTTGGTTTTAAACCAAAATCTTTGTATGATTTTATATATACTTGTTGTCTAGTATTTGAATTCATAATATATGAAATAGGAGAACATATTTCTTCCAAATATAGTGATATTTGTTCCATTCCAACTTTAAGAAGTACGTTAAGTATATAACAAACACCCCGCACATGTAATAAAAAATTTTGATTAGCATTAATAGTAAAATTATCTTTGAATAAATTAATAACACTATCGTTTGCACTAGCATTATCAAGAGTGATACTAAAAATTCTATTAGAAATATTATATTCATGCAATATACTCATAATATATTGAACAATCACATTACCTATGCGAGTGTAATCACATCGTCGAAAATTTAGTATTCTTTTATTTAACTCCCATTTATGATCAATAAAATGTGAGGTAACAATAATATATCCCAGCGCACCACGTGCACTCCATAAATCATAAGTAATACAAATAGACATAGAAGGAGGAGAAGAAGAAAATTGAATTAATTCGTCTTTCATCTTATGATAAAGTTCAATTACATCACTTCTAGCAGTGTTTCTAGGAATATGTTTATATTGAGCTTGTATACCTTCTTTCATACAGTCTTCTAAATCAAGATCGTCAGCATAACTCACAGGTTGTTCAGAAACAACTATATATCTAGCTATACATTGTCTAGAATTAGCCTATGTATATTTAAAAGTTCCAGAATCAGATGCATTTATTTGAGTTTGTATAGGATCATCTTTCTGGTGTTTTGCATGGTTAATTGAATAATGTCTGAAAATTGTTTCAGTTCCTTGACCAACTTTTCAAGTAAAATCAGATGGACAATGCTTAGATTTTGTCTTAACTTTTTCACTACCCTCAATAGATATAATGTCAAAAGGCTTCAATATTTCAGAGGTTTTAGCTATTTTATTTTGAGGTTTAGAGGTTGCAGTTGATGGAGTGGATAAATGATCAGATTCCTCAGGATGAAAATCATGTTCCTCACTTAAAATCAATATTTTCCTAATCAAGATATCTAGGATCCATTATGTAAAAAATAAATAAAACATAAAATTACCAACGTGAAGATCATCGTAATAGAGATGGACAATACGATAGTTGAGAACTCCTACATAAAAAAGAAAAGAGATTAGATATCATTGTAATTAAAGAATTTAACAAGCAAAATTAACTAAATAAATGTGTAAATTACCCTTTCTTAAAAGGCAGAGGGCAACGAGTTGAGAGAGCAGAGAGTAAGAGTTGAGAGAGAGTAGAGATTTGAGAGAGAGGCAGAGAGTCAAAGTCACTTAAATGAAAAAAAATAATCGCTTCTCTGCTTGCTTGCATTAAAGCAAGCAGTTGCTTCCATTAATGCAAGCAACCATTTTTACTCTTAAGGAGCATATTACATTTACTGTTATAACTGTTAAAGAAAATTAGAATAAATGAAAGGGAAAAAGAATGGAAATGAAAATGAATAATAAATTTTATTGATGTGTTCACTTAACTATAATGTATTAGAATCGGTTTCAGAAAAAAATTAATATCATTGATATGTTTACTGAGAGCAAGAATCAAAATAATCTTGATCATTTACCGAAATACACAAATTGCAATATAAAGTACTATTATCTCCTTTATGTTCTATAATGTACGTTTAAACTAAATTAGTAAAATTAGTAACGATCAAAACATAATATTTAGTCTATTAATTAAATTAAATTAATAATAATAATGAAAACATTTATTAAAACCTAAAGTATATCATTAATAATTAGGAAATAAAATAAATTATTATTATTATTTAAAGTAAACTAATTCTGAAGTTTACAATTTAAAATACGTTATTATTTTTTGACGCATTAAAATAAACTATTTAAATTACTAATTAAAGTGAATGTTTTTGTAAATTTGTCTATTGTAATTGTATCTAAAATTTGGAGGTTAATTTCAGAATATTAAATTTTAGATGGATTCTCTTAGAATGAAACATAATTACAGAAAGGAAAAGAGAGGAGAACTCATCTTTCACTCTTTAGTAAACATACCCTTAGACTAAAATATGTTAGGGAAAAATACATTTATAGTATATTATTTTTTACAAATCTTTAATATTTAATCTATAATATATTAAAAATAGAGAGAAGATGATAATCATTTTTAGAAATTTTGTTCACTTATTATTGATTTATTACTCAAAACAATCTTATGATTTATATCTGCATTTAATAATTGATTATCTATAAAATTATAATAAATAGATCAAAGTAGTCATTAATTGGTAAGATTTTCACCTACTTTATGAATCTGGATAAAATAAGAAATTGATAAATAATAGATTTAGTTTGATAACTTTGAATAAATTAGCAAGTTATTAAGCAGCTATAGAGAAAACAACAAATTTTCACTAATTTAATTATTTAATATAGAAGAAAAGTGAATTATCTTTATAACATACAAATTTTATAATTTAAAATATAATCTAATTATAACACACTTTTAGAAACTTTAGTTATGCTATGTTTTATATGTTAACATAATTATTATGGTACATAATTATAGTTACACAAAATTTAGAATACAAAAGTTTATAATAAAACATGAAATGGATTATTTGATTCTAATGATGTTAATAATTTGTCTTTTAATTTGAGAGCACATTTCTACTATTTCTTAATTTTTTTCATAGAAATGTGCTTGTTCTACTACAATTAGGTCAAATTATTGTATATCAACAAATAAAACTAATAACCATACAACATCAATGACTCACATATATTAAAAAAAATAATATGATACTAAATACATTTACTTTTAATTCATGCACTACTACAAAAATGAGATACAATGATAGTCGCCTATTTAGTACAATTACAGTTTTGTAAAACCTGTCAAAAGAAAAATGTGTTGGGTGCGGTAATTTTGATAATATAATAGTTTTTTTATTAACTATCATAAATGTCTTACCTATGATGACAGTGTGAAAATAAACTGTCATCATTTTATAGTATAAAAAACTCGCTTATTAGCCAAAGTTCATTTTATTTTATAAAATGTCATCTTATTTAAGTCATTCTAATTTCATCTTTTACACTTATTTTTCCCTTTCCCGAACTTGAACCCAAAGTTCACTTTCCACATCTCTCTCTTTCTATCTCTCTCTCTCTATCAC
This sequence comes from Datisca glomerata, assembly GCA_003255025.1. Classification (NCBI taxonomy): domain Eukaryota; kingdom Viridiplantae; phylum Streptophyta; class Magnoliopsida; order Cucurbitales; family Datiscaceae; genus Datisca; species Datisca glomerata. Next base: position 1,315,737 of record QANY01003195.1, read on the forward strand.
TCCTCTCTTGATCTCTCTCTTGCTCTCGATATCTCACTCACTTTCGATCTCTCTCGAACAGTTGCAAGACAAGACAAACTCATCGGGATCTTGAAGGAAAACGGTGTCTTTGGCGATGGGCTAAGCTTCGACCAAGGATTTCTATAAGCCACTTGGTAAAATGGTGGCAAGAATTTCTATAATCTGGAGTTCACAGGAGGATGTTCAAGAAAGAGCAACTACAGGTCTTGCGACTTTTGTCATCATCGATAATGAAAATGCTAGCATAGATTAGAGAAGGGCTGAGGCAGTCATGCGTGGCGGTGGCATACGACTCTTTCTAGACCTTGCAAAATCTTGATGAGAAGGTCTTCAATCTGAAGCTCCAAAAGTTATTATTATAAGAAAATACAAACTCTTCATTCGTTGTGATAAGACATATAAGCGTCTGTCTAGGAAATAATGGAAATGTTCTCTTATTTCAAGTGTGAATTTTGCTTTTGGACAAATTACCTTTTTGACTCTTTTGCTAATGTAGGCAATAACAAACTTGTCCATAAATGCTAATGTTGCAAAAGCTGTAGCTGAAGAATGAGGAATCAATATACTTGTTGTCTTGGCAAGATCCACAAATAGGCTGGAATCTGAAGAGGCTGTTGGAGGACTGTGGAATCTTTTTGTTGGAGAGGAGCATAAGGTTTAATTATGGCTCTATATTGGTTTTTATTAAGTAATGACATTAGCATGTACTCTTAATTTTGTTGGTAATAAATAAGATTTCCCTCGTTAGAGTTCCATTGCCGAGGCTGGTGGTGTGAAAGTTTTAGTTGATCTTATATTTAAATGGTCATCTGATGGTGACGGTGTTCTGTTAAATTCTTCTATTTACCATCATTTATTATTTGAGTTCCTATCATTATACTCTAGTAAGATAAACTACTTTGACTTTCAAGAATAGTTTTTAAATTAAATAGTTTTTCTCTTGAGGAACACTCACTAACTCTACAAATTTGTCCCTTTTTTTTCAGGAATGTGCAGTTGGTGCATTGGCAAATTTGGCAGCTGATGATAAATGTAGCACTGAGGTTGCAGTGATAGGTGGTGTACATGTTTTAGTGATGCTTGCTCACAACTGCAAGTTTGAAGGAGTGCAAGAACATGTAGCCATTATTTCTAATAGAAAGAACAAAGTCTTTTGATTCTTTATTTTACATTGTGTGTAAGTGCTATGCATGGGGAGACACATTAAAGATAATAGATGGATGGTCCTTTGTTATGATTTTCTTATCATATTGCTTACGTCACCTAAATTATGCTATAACTAGCTAGAATAATCAGGTGGCTTTTGGATTAAGTATTTCTTGTTAGTGTGTGTGCTTGTAAATATTGAAAAGTTCGATTATTATAACCCAAACATGTCAAATATGATAAAGTAATGTTAACCTGATCTGATGTGTGTTGGTTATTCTTATTGTATTTCCATAAAGTTGTTTTCAGCGTAAAGCATGTTTTATGACTGATAATCATTCTTGGGAGTCTTTTCATTGACTTTCACTTCACCAAGGTTCAGGCTGTGATGATTGCTTTGTATCATCATGATTAACTGACATGTGTCATGTCCAATTTCATTAAAAAGGTGCAGGATGAGGTGCTCATTGATTTCAATGATTAAGTACCAACTTCGTATGCATATTCAATATTCTGTACTCTTGAGTTACGTCTCCTTTCGCATAAGGCCTTTAGAAAGATTATTTACTTTAATAGTGCTTTGACTTCTCTTAGTTGGTATTTGGGATTCTATCTTCTTTGATGGTTCCTTGTCATCTTAATTATTTTTTAACTACGGATTTATTGTATAGAGAAAATGAAAATTGTTCATAGTTCTAAGTGTTACTTTTGTGTAATTCATGCCATACTGCTACACACACTATTCATTCTCTTTTCATGGTTGTTTGAGACCTTTGGGTTATGTCCCCTGTTCACTTATTCTAATATTTGGCACCTTTTAGGGTTTCACTTGTTCTAATATTGCTATTGAGTACCAAGGATGCTCGTGCATTGGCTAATTTAGCTGCTCATGGAGATAACAATAGTAACAATGCCATTGTTGGATGAAAGGCAGGTGCTCTTGAAGCTCTTGTTCAGCTTACTCATTCTCCTCATGAAGGGGTCAGGTAGTTTACTACGGATTTTGTACTTGTATATTTCACTAAGCCATTTTCTATTATTATTTGATTTGAATTGTCATCAATGTATTCCCAGAATCTTCTTTGCGTCTGGGAAATGTTGTCATCTCTAGTATAATTCCTATTAACTAAATCATAACTTGCGAACTTTATTGGGAAATATCCAATGGTAGCTTTTATATTTTGCTTAGATGCAAATTCTGTCTCATCCTTCAAGAATTTTTGTTGTATTTCTCATCGCATGTTCACTTAGATGCTGTTACAACTTATTTTTTCCTCTTTTGCCCCTTAATGATGAGAAGAAGAAAGAATATGAAGTGGAATTATCACCCAAGAATTTCATTAAGCAAAGCAGCATGTTAAATCTTGTAATGATTTATGCCTCACGTCTTTTCTTTGACCTGTCACCGGCAACTGTTTTTGTTATTTTTTCCAAATGTCGTACTGCAATGAACGATATCATCTCTTCTACGACTAGATTCATTGATATTCTTAAACCATTAGGTTTATCATCCGTTTATTATTTAACTATATGTTTTGGGGCCTCTTCAAGAGCCATTAGAAGGTGCAACCCCCCCTCTTTTCATAAGAAACTTTAGTATATTAATGTGATAAACTAATTACAAGAAATGGTATGGAGGATTTTCAACTCTAATCTAGAATCTGAAAAACAAAGAATCAGGGTCTAGACTGAATGTATTTTTAAAGCTCTGTACGAACTTGAACTATTTTCTGCATTCTTTACTACATTTGAACGAAGTTCAATCCTATTTAAGATCTACGTGTTGTGGGGCCGATGGCTCTGCGACATTTTTGCTTCGATGCTAATGACTTCTCTTGTTAAATTAAAATGTTAGTTTATGATTGAAACATTCTCGTATGATATTAGTAGTCTTTGTGAATGCATATTACTATATTGAGTAATTGAGTTCTTTGATTTATTATGGTATTAAATCTCTATGGACCAGCATAAATTAGAGAGGAAGGGGGGGGGGGTTAATCTGAATTATTTTCTTCTACTAAGATACTTCAGCAATATATTAATTTGGATATTTTAGTATTATTATGTTGAAGTAGTAAATATCAGTGGCCAAAAGGTCGAACTTTATGATGTCTTGTGTAGCATTTTTATCTATGTTCATCAGTTATGCTGATAAGGTTGCATCTGTTTTTTTAGTTCAAAAGATATCTGCTCAAACTTAGGTAACATGTTTTACTGATGCTCTGCTAATGAAGAATGTGATAAGAAAATCTGGACAGGTTACCGTCATTACAATTTTCTTTAAGAGTGAAAAACAAAGGTAATTAGCTAAAATTTCAAGTTTTAGATACTTTCCTGAAGTTTCAAATGATTTATTTTATAATCAATATGTATGGAGCAAGCAATTTAATGTATATAAAAAATCTATTGTGGGAAGATTTTTTAATGAAAAAAGCTGCCATGGTAGTTTAAAAAAAATAAAAAAAATAATTTGGACCTATGATGGCGGAGATTCCCCATCATCTAATTCTTTTGACGGCACCTATGATGACGGGGAATTTTTGTAATCTAATTGATTTTTAGGCACATTATTATGACGATTTTTGTTGAAAAAGAGTAAAAATGACATCCTGATAAATGAAAGACGGTCAGCCATCATTATAGGGTTATAATGACAGATTTTCACCGCCATCTAAGGTCAAAATTATAATAGTGATGCAAATACATATGATTATAAATAACAATCATAGCTAAATATATAAAATTCAATTACACGTATCACACGTGTGTATTGACATGTAACAAGAAAGGTAACAATGAAGGGAACAAAGGGCATAACAGAAATTTCCCCTAGTTATTAGGTTAAGTTAACCTCAAACTTTGAATTTCTATGTTATTGATTACCTAGATAATCAAGGTGTGTAACCAAAGCACACCTTGATGTTAGTTATAAATATTTAAGTTATCAACAAGACAAATCATTACCTTGATTTAAATTATTTGAAGACTTGATTAAGAATATTACACTTTCTATTGATTAAATTAAGAATCAGAATAAAATTTGACGACTAAAATTATGTTTGACTACAAATTTTTTTACGATTATAAGTTACTATAACATTCGTTTCAAAACTAGAGTTTTAGGCTTACCTCTGTGTCTAATTTTCTCAATTTTATCATTTCACTTTTCATTTTCTTGACAAAAGTGAAATCACATAACTGTAAACAGGGACGGAAAAAATGATTGCATGGCACCCTTACAATTGCTCACTTTTTTTACAATAGTTTTATTTTAGTTCTATAATTTAGTAAAATAATGCTAATTAACACCTTTGAAAACAATATTGGCACTCCTTATCGGTATCCTACAGTGTATCTTTTGGAGAAAATTAAATTAAAAATTATACACTTTATCTCACTTAAAAGTTTAGTACTAATCTAGCTCGTGATTTGAAAAAGAGGTTTTAGAAAAAAATGAAAAAAGCAAAATGATTATTTTCTAAACAAATTTATAATAACTTAAAACGTATTAAGTAATAGTATTTAAAACAACAGTTTATAAATTTTATGACAACTAGTAGTATCTCAAAAGGGGATTGAATGTCTGTAAATATTAATGTTGTGTCTTTTTTATACAATAAATAATTAATTTCAGTAAATAATAATTTGTTCGTTAATGATTTGTAAAAATTATATTATGTAATATTTATGTTATTAGCAACATGAAATCTCTAGCAATCTACTAATGATATACTCATTTATTAAGAATCTGATAAATTGATGAAATCAAATAATTTTTCATAATATTTAAAAAGTAATGTTATAAGTATAATTTCAAGTATCTAGCTTTTATTTAATACATTTTACTTTATGTATAGTATGTTGAAGCACTAAAAGTCCTAATACATACAATATCTAAAATTTATTTTATATTTTTAATAGTCACTACCTACTCAATTTATAATTACATTTCTTATGAGCCATTAATGTGCAATGCATTGTTGGTAAGGGTCTACTCTTATTTAACCAAAGAGAGTATCCGTACTTTATTTATTTCAAGGTCCACTATACATTTCAATTCATAAATATTGAAGATTTTATTTTAGAGCGAAGAAATGAAATTTATATGCTTAATTTTTTTATATAGTTGGTGAATCAACGAAGAATCTGGATTTATCACATATAACGTACGTATATTTTTACTAGTATATTAAAAGCAAGATGCGAAAGAGAATCATTTTTAGACTCTTTTGTCTACTCTTTATTTTGTAATTTTCAAATTTATTATTCGAGGTTATTCAAAAAGTGGAAAAAACCCTTCCTCCCTAGAGCTTCTCTCTCTAGCTCCTAGGATTTCTTCAATTTGTGAGCTTCAATGGTGATGATCAACCTCAAAATCAGGCCCTGCAACAAGGAATGTGTGCTGTTTTAATTTAGGAAGTTGAATCTTGAGGTAAGATGATGACCCAGTTGCACAACTCAAAGGATGGATCCACTTCAAGAAGCAGTCTAATCACAAGAGCTAGAGCAAAGAGGATGGCTGAAGCACTCAATGGGCTAGTGAAGTTAGTGGAGGCCAAAACAAGTGTGGAGAGATGTCTAAGTTTGTGAAAGAAGAAGTTAGACTTCTCAACCTTGTGACCTACATAGAGCATGATGTGAAGTCCAACATGATAGCCTGCGTGGAGCATGACTTGAAATTTTAAAGATGACAAGGAAGCTTAACAACTTCTAATTTCTATTTAAACATGGTTTTATAATGTATTGAACTACTTTGATCAATATAGTTTCTTTGTGAGAGTTTTCTCTTTGGTTCTTCATAGAACTTTCAAACTTATCAAAAATATTCTTGTAGGATTTAAAATCTAGACTTATCATTCACTTTTCCTTTTTGTTCTTGAGTGTGGCATCTAAATCATACATTTAGTTCTTTTCAAAACATCAAATTGGGTTCTTAGATCTTATACCTAAGGTTCTCTTTGTGTCATAGAAAACGAGTCAGAGTTTCTTCTTCTTTATTGGTTTTAAATTGACACTAGGGTTCTTGAACTATCGTTGAATCGGGTTTCATCACAAATCATTGGCGATGTTCGTATCATTTGATACCAGAGCTTTGGTTTCTAGAATCAGATCCAAGTTTGATTTTTTTATTTATTTTGATGGTGGTTATTAAAATGGTCATAACTTTTGATCCAAGAGTTGAAACGACTATATTTGCATATTAAAAAATACTGATTTTCAAGCCCTACGATGCCAGTTTGGCCGAAGCATTTTCATCCAAAGTTCGAAGCCAACTTTCATCATTTTCATCAGATTCCGAGTTCATTGGCTTTTTTGCGTCGTTTCACCTAAAAATTCCAAATTCCAAATTTTGAATCCAAATTTTCATCATTTATCAGTATCTTTTCAAATTTGTTTATCTTATCAGTATCTTCTCAAATTCAATTTGAATCTGTTATCATTATCTTTAATTTGAATTTGAATGTATCTTCCCAAATCCAATTTGAATTATGTTATCCTTATCTTTAATTTGAATTTGAATCCCCATCGTTGTAGCAGCTGATTATCTTAAAAAAAAGTAGAAAAGAAAAAAAAGAAAGAAATATAGTAAAGTTGATCTCCTTTTGTTTCCTTACTTTCAAGGGAAAACTACAATTTAGTCCCTCGAGCTATGAGGTTGCCGTCATTTATAACATTGAACTATTTTTTACTTCATTTATAACCTTCAACTTTTCATTTACCGTCAAATCTAACATTTCATCTATTGGCAGTTAAGTTTTCATTACTTTAAGTTAAAATGACGTAGTTTTTGAATATTAAAATTATAAAATCACCCTCTTAAAAGCTACGTCATTTTAGCTTCTTTTTTTGTTTTTGTTTTCAAACACATTTGTTTTCCAAACCCCATTTTTCACAAACCCTTTTTTACTTTTACCATTTTCGCAGCTTCAAAGCAGCCATTCTTCATGAGGAGAAGAAAATTGAGCAGCGTGGGTCGAAGAAGAAGCAGCTCGAAGTGTGGGTCGAAGAATACATAATGCCATTTACCATTTATGAGTCCAACCAACAAAATCAACCATTTACTAGAATCAGGAATTGGAACAATTTGACTATACCCACCAACATAACTAACTTTTTCCCCTTTATGAACAATACCATTATAGAACAAATTAATAGTAAATGAGTCATCCATTTTATAACATGTCCAAACAAAATCAAAATAAAATAATGTTATGACATGTGCAAACATATTTTTAATTCAATGACTTATGATAAAGTCAAGATATACTACATGATAAAAATGAAACAAAATAAATTCACTTTACTGCTACATGCCAAAAACCCAAGAAATTCTTTGAAGTTGCGAAAATGGAAGACACTATTACAGATCAAAACCTAATGCATTGGAAGACACCATTACAGAATAAATTATTTGGCAGATCAAAACCCATGAAATTGAAAAGTTGAAGGTACTTTTGGCATATCAAAAGCCAAGAAATTCTTTGGCAGATCAAAACTGATGGCTGCTGTGAATGGTACCACGAAGAAGAAACAATACCACGAAGAAGAAATAGTACCTGAATGAAGCAAAAATAGAACCAAATAACGAGTACAGAAGGCCAAAATGAAGAAGAACCAACAAAACCCGTAAATCAATAGATAACGAACTCAAGAAAATCAGTACAAGTTCGAGCTACAGAAGGCCATAAATCAGTACATATTCTATCTACAGAAGGCCAAAACAAAGAAGAAACAATACCTCAATCTTCTTCTCCACACGAAGAATGGCTGCTTTGAAACTGTGAAAATGGTAAAAGTAAAAAAGGGTTTGTGGAAAATGGGGTTTGGAAAAAAATATTTTTGAAAAAAAGAAGAAGCCAAAGCGATGTAGTTTTGAAGGGGGCAATTTTATAATTTTAATATTTTAAAACTACGTCGTTTTAACTTAAACTAACGAAAACTTAACTGCCAATGGATGGATTGTTAGATTTGACACAAAATGAAAAGTTGAAGGTTATAAATGAAGAAAAAAATAGTTCAGGATAATAAATGACGGCAACCTGATAGTTCGAGAGACTAAATTGTAGTTTTCCCTATTTTCAATTATATGCCTAGGTTGTTTCCTTATCTTTAGCTATATCTTCTCATAGTGTTTGAGTTATTTAGGTCTCTTGGTTGTTGCTTGAAAAATCCAGATTCATTTATTAGTTTGATCAAGAACCAAAAGAGAAAACTAAGTGTGGTAAAAGATAAGAGTGTGTGAGATCATAAGAGGGTAAAACCAACAAAGCATTAAGTGAAAACACAAGTGGAAAAAAATTGAGTGAACTTCAAACTTTGAGTGTCAACACGTGAGGGAGAGATTGTGATGGCCTTGATTCTTTTTCTTTCTTTCTACTAATATTATTCTCTTTCAAGCATGTCGAGCATGAATGGAAGTCAAAGAATGGTGGAAGGTGGTATGTCGAAGTTACAAATGGAGACATTAGTGGGTGAATTGAAGAGAATATTAGGAGAGGGGCTGGAACGAGTGCATGAGAGGATTGATCAGGTATAATCATGGGTAGAGCAACCTAGAGCTCCAATGGGGCATTAAAGGGAAAGAATATCACCTAGGTTTGAGTATGAAAAAGAATTTGGGGAAGACCTCGATGAAGATGATAGATTTTCTCACATGGGAAGATTGGGTCGTGAGGTTGGAGAAAGGATTCAGACATGGGAATAGAGAAGATAAGTTTGGTGAGGGGTGGACAACAAAGCTTGAGGCAAGAATCAAGGAGTGTGGAAGACTATTTCAAAGAGACGAAGATTGCTATGATTCAAGCCAATGTGGAGGAGGAGTGAGAGGCTACAATGGCAAGATTCCTAGTTGGCCTAAACTGAGACATTGCAAATGTCGTGGAGTTGTAATACTATGTGGAGTTGGAAGACATGGTTCACATGACTATCAAAGTGGAGCAACAACTAAAGAGGAAGGGTTCCACAAGGCTAGGGAAGGAAGAATATTCATCCTCTACCTCTTGGAAATTGAATTGGAAGAAGGAGGAGAAGCTAAATTTCAAGCTAATGGCCTAGGTCTCCAAGGACAGTACATTTGAAAGCACATCAAGCCAAGGTAAAATCGATTCCCAACCATAAAGAACACGTGATATTAAATGTTTTAAATATTTAGGAGTAAGTCATATTGCTTCTCAATGTCCAAACAAGAGAGTGCTGATAATGAGAGAAGATGGAGATGTGGAGATCGAAAGTGAATCCGAAGAGGAGTCCATCCCACCACTAGATGATGCAAGTGACATTGACGACCTGGTTGTGGGGAGAGTTTTGGTGACAATGAGAGCTCTTAGTGCCATAACAAAAGAAGATGACAAGGTACAACGAGAAAATATTTTTCATACTAGATTCCTTGTTAATGATAAAGTGTACAATATGATTATTGATGGGGGAAGTTGTACTAACGTGGCTAGCACTTACATGGTGAAAAAAATAAACTTGCCTACACTAAAACATCTTAATCCATATAAACTGAAATGGTTGAATGATTATGGGGAAATCAATATGTATAAGCAAGTGTTAGTTTCTTTCTTTACTGGCAAGCAAAATGATAAATTTTATATGATGTATGTCAATGCAAGCAAGTCATCTTCTCTTAGGCAGACCATGGTAATTTGATAGAAAAGCCATGAGACTCATGATGGTTACACAAATCGATACTCCTTTGTAATTGATAAGAAACCCATTACTCTTGTATCCCTCACCCCAAATCAACTGTATGAAGATCAATTGAAGTTAAAAAGAGAGAATGAAAAACAATGAGAGATGGAGATTGCAAAAAAAGAGAGAGTGAGAAAAATCAAGAGAGTGAGAGTTAAAAAAAGGAGTGGTTCAATAAAAGAAAGAGAGAAAAATAAAGAGATGGCCGAGAGGAGTGGGAAAAATCAAGAGAGGAAAAAATAGAATTTGTATACAATAGAGAGTGAGATTAATAGTGCATTGAGTTCCAAACAGCCTTTGCTTATACTTTTGTACAAAGAGACTTACTTTTCCACTAACGAACTTAACCATTCTTTGCCTAGTGTTGTTGTATCTCTTTAGAATGACTTTGAAGATGCATTCCCCGAGGAGATGCCAAAAGGGTTGCCACCAATTAGGGAAATTGAACACCAAATTGACTTCATACCCGGAGCTTCCATTCCAAACAAACCAGCTTATAGAAGCAATCCTGAGGAGACAAGGGAGCTGCAAAGACAAGTGGGTGAGCTCATGGAGAAGGGGTACGTACGTGAAAGCATGAGTCCTTGTACAATTCCCGTATTTCTTGTGCCTAAAAAGGGTGAGACATGGAGGATGTGTATTGATTGTTGAGACATAGATAACATCACTGTAAAGTATCACCATCCCATTCCTATATAAGATGATTTACTTGATGAGTTGCATGGTTCTTGTGTGTTTACTAAAATTGAACTTAAAAATGGATATCTTCAAATTAGGATGAAAGAAGGTGATGAATGAAAAATGACTTTCAAAATAAAATATGGTTTATTTGATGGGTTAGTAATGCCTTTTGGATTGACCAATGCACCTAGCATTTTCATGAGATTAATGAACCATGTTTTACGTGCTTTCATTAGAAAATTTGATGTTGTTTATTTTGATGACTTATTGATTTATAGAAAAGCTTTGGATGACCATGCAATACACTTGGAATCTATCCTTGAAGTTTTGAGAAAAGAAAAATTGTTTGTTAACCTCAAGAAATATACCTTTTGCATGGATAAGTCACGTTTCTAGGGTTTGTTGTTAGTGCTAACAGAATTGAAGCAGATAAGGAAAAATTAAAAGCAATTAGGAATTGGACTTAACCTAGAAGAGTTGGGGAGGTAGGAGCTTTCATGGGTTAGGTAGCTTTTATAGGAGATTTGTGAAAGATTTTAGCACCATAGCTGCACCCCTAACCGAAGCCATTAAAAGGAATGTAGGATTTAAGTGGGGTACTGAACAAGATAAGACATTTAATTTGTTCAAAGAAAAAATAATCAATGTACATTTGCTTGTATTACCTAACTTCACTAAAACCTTTGAAATTGAGTGTGATACTTCAGGTTTAGGTATGAGAGCTGTCTTAATGCAAGATGATCGACCAATTGCTTGCTTTAGTGAAAAATTCAATAGGACTATTTTAAACTACCCAACATATGACAAGGAGATGTATACTTTGGTGAGAGCTTTGGAAACATGGCAACACTACTTGTGGACTAAAGAATTTATGGTTCCCACGGATCATGAATCATTGAAGCACTTGAAGGGACAACACAAGCTCAACAAATGACATGCCAAGTGGGTGGAATTCATAGAGACTTTTTCATATATGACCAAGTAGAAGCTAGGGAAAGAGAACATTGTAGCTGATTATCTATAAAAAAAAAGGTATACTCCACTCTCTATATGACAGGCATGTGCATTCTGCTACACAATTTTCACCATTTGAAGTTATATATGGTTTTAGTCCACTAACTCCTTTGGATTTTCTTCCTTTACCTTTGAATGAATATGTTAACTTAGATGGTAAAAAGAAAGCTAAATTTGTGGGGAATATCCATGAGAAGACATAACTCAACATCAAAAAGAGAACTGAGCATTATGCTAAGCAAGCAACAAAGGAAGGAAGAAGCTTATCTTTGAACCCTTGGGTATGGATGCACACGAGAAAAGAGAGATTTCCCGAGTAAAGAAGGTTCGAATTACGGCCAGGGCGAGACGAGCCATTCCAAGTCCTTGAAAGAATCAAAGACAATGCCTACAAGCTTGATCTTCCCGGTGAGTACAATATAACCTCTACTTTTAATGTGACTAACTTATATTCTTTTGATGTAGGTGATGATTTGTGGGTAAATCCTTCTCAAGAGGGAGAGAATGATGAGAATCTGGTTGCACAAGCTAAAATGATGGATCCACTTCAAGTACCAAGCGGCCCAATCACAAGAGCTAGAGCAAAGAGGATGACTGAAGTACTCAATGAGCCAATGAAGAAAGTGGAGGCCCAAACAAGTATAGAGATATCTAAGTTTGCAAAAGAAGAAGTTATACTTGTCAATTTTGTGACCTACATGGAGCATGATGTGGAGTCTAACATGGCAACCCGCATGGAGCATGACTTGACATTTTAAAAGATGACAAGGAAGTTTGACAACTTGACAATCCTAACCTAGATGTGGATAGCCAATATGAGTCCAATAGAGCATGACTTGGTTTTTAAATAATGACAAGGAAGTAAGACACCTTGGCAACCTAACCTAGAAGTGGGCAGCCAATACGAGTCTTTGGGTAGATTACAAGTTCCTTATTTGTTGCAAATACTATTTCTATATTTTTTAAATTTTAGTCAAGGTTCTTTGGACACTAATTTAGGATTTGAATAATGTTTAGAATTTAGTCTAGGTTCTTTGAAAACTTTTGGATTTCTAGGCTTCTATTTTCTATTTAAGCATGGTTTTACAATGTATTGAACAACTTTGATCAATATAATTGCTTTATGAGAGTTTTTTCATTTTCCTTCATAGAACTTTTAGACTTATCAAGAATATTCTTATGGCGCCTAAAATCTAGACTTATCATTCACTTTTCCTTCTTGTTCTTGAGTGTGGTGTCTAAATCATACATTTGGTTCTTTTCCAAGCACTAAATTTAGGTCTTAGGTCTTATACCTAAGGTTCTCTTTGTGTCATAGAAACCTGGTCGGGTTTCTTATTCTTTCTTGATTTTAAATCGATCCTAGGATTCTTGAACCATCTTTATTATCGGGTTTCATCATAAATCATTGGTGATGTTCATATCACAAGGGGAAGGAATAATGGTAATGGATAAGGCTACGTGTAAAAACTTAGTAAATTTACATGGTTTTCATGGCGATTCCCATAATCTTGGAGCTTCAACCAATCTTGGGGAAAGTTCTAAGGTAAATGAAATTTCTGTTAATAGCTTGAATGCTGATGATCCTTTGTTAGCTAATGCTGGTGGAGCTAAACATGGGGGGGACCTCCTAAATAAAAACATTTAGCTAGTAACATGGTCATTAAGAATAACTTTTCTATTTTAGAAACTGTCTCGATTATAGAAACTGCGCAGGAAATCTCTGCCCTCAGCTCGGTTTTGAGCCCTAAAAATTTGGAAGGAGATTTGAATAAGGAAGAGGAATTTCCTACTTCTCCTTAACCACTAAAAGTAGTTGAACATTGAAGAAAAAGTAGATGAGGTTCGTGATAATATGGCATACAAATCCTTGCTGGAATCTACTAAAGACAAAAGTAACAAACCTAACCTCACCGTCATTTTGAATAAGGAAGATAGAAAACGGAAATAGATAGACAGTGTGAGACAAGATAATGTTCCTTTACCCATTCATACTGATTAACCTATAAAAGACTTATCCTCCAGTAAATACAGAGTTCAAAACAGTGTGTAGCAATAGAGGATTGAACCGGGGGAAAATACTTTTGTTGGCCATTTCTTTGTAAAAAACCTACTTATCACTTAGTGAGCCGAACATATTTTAGACTCTGGAATAAGAAATGCTTAAAAGAGGTTGCAGAAATAGAGTCTGGCTTCTTCTTCTTTACTTTCCAATCTGAAGAGGATAAAGAGACAGGTTTCTATTGAGGGCCTTTGTACCTGCTTGATAAACCTATTATCTGAAAGATTTGATCCCCTAATTTGAATCTAACAAAAGAAGAGATGAATAGGATGCCTATATGTGTAAAAATATGGAATATCCCAACCATTCTATGGAAGAAGAAAGGATTAAGCAGTTTAGCATTGGGAACCCTTTATCTGTAGATGCAGTGACTGCTTCTGTAACTAAGTTATCTTTTGCTAGGGTCTACATTGAGATTGATGTATTTGTTGAATTACCTAAGATCATTGATTTAGATATGAAGGAAGTTGGTTTATTAGATACCATAATTGAAGTAAAGTATCTTGGTATCCCAAGAAGATGTGCTATTTATCAAGTTTTTAGGCATAATTGCCAAAGCAAAGCTGCACATAAAGTAGAGGAACAATTAGTGCAACAATAGAATCTTTATAAACTATAAGAATAGGAATTGATTCAAGTCAGTAGGAAATGAAAAGAAAAGGTTAATGAAGATGGGCAGATTATGGCTCCTCAAACTGCTAAAAATCCTACCCCTGATCAAACTGATATTGTTATAGAAGATGATGGCTTTGCTAAAATGGTCTTCTTACTTGAAATAAATTTACCAGATATTAACCAGAGTTTGGAGGATAAGGGCTCAATTTCACTATGTCTAAATAAGGTCTCTACTCTCCTTGAACCTACAAACCTGATATTAAGGAAAAAACAGAGAAAGAGGCATCAAGCTGCAAAACTTAGAATCCAAGGTGTGAATGTGGTGAGTGATTCACCAAACCATAGTTTTTCCAAATGAATAATATCCTGGCTGGAATGTTAAGGAATTCAATAAATTCCAAAAACATTCTAAAACAAAGAAGGTGTGCTGAGAGTTTGATGTTGGTTTATGTGGTAAACTTGAAATTGGAGTCTAATTGAAAAATTTCAAAGTATTGTTTTATCTACCTGTCCATCCTGGGAGGTAATTTAGAACTATATTTGTGATCAATCTGGTAGAATTTAGGTTGTTTTCAACCCCTCTATTTTCAAGGTGACCCTAATTTCTTTGCCTGGCTAGTTTATTCACTATCAAATAGTTAATATGCATTCTACTGCATAGTTTTACTATAATTTTGTTTATGTTGCCAACACTGCTAGTGACTTGAGTAATCTTTGGCATGATTTAATGCATATCATGCTTAGTATTAGTCAATCTCCATGGATTATGTTCGATGATTTTAATGAAACTCTCCACCCTAGTGATAAACAAGGTGGCCGTAATTCTTGGGATGAAGGAATGAGACAATTTGGTCATTGTTTAGATTATCTTAAGGCTGTTGAATTGAATTATGGTAGTTTCCACCTTACTTGGTGGAACCATCAATCTGGTAATAGTAGTATAATGACTAAGGTAGATAGAGTGCTTGTCAATGAGTATTGGCAAAGTAACTTTACGAGAGCTGCTGCTTTGTTTATTGAGCCAGGAATTTCTGATCACTGTCATTCAGTAGTCAGATTCTTACCTGATGTGCCAAGGAATAAAAACACCTTTTAAATACTTCAACTTTGGGTATGAGATTAAGGGTTTCTATGAAACTGTGCAAGATGCTTGGGATATATCTATTGAGGTCATGTTATGTTTAAGTTGGCTGCTAAGCTTAATCAGTGAAGGGTGCCCTGAGGAATTTTAATAAGCCGAACCACCCTAATACTTCAAAGGAGGTCATGGAAGTTAAAGAGAGACTTAAATTTCCAATGCAGAACCTAGATATGAACCCCAACATGGATAGTTTACAGAAATAGGCAGTTGAGGCTTCTAATCAATTTGTCCATTGGAAGAATGCTGAAGAAAGTTTTTATAAGCAAAATTCAAGTGTCTCTTGGTTGAATCTAGGGTATGGTAATATTTTTTTCTTCCATAAATTAGTAAAGAAACATAGAGTTAGATCCTAAATAAACCAGTTGTTTGATGATTCTGGTAACCTGTTGACTAAACCTCAAGATATACAAGACCAAATCATCCAGCTTTTCCAAAATTTGATTGGTACTCATAGTCCTTTTCCTGACTTGAATTGGGGTATTATGCAGTCAATTCTTCTTACGTAAGTGAGCTCAAATCAAAGTGAGATGCTTATTAGGGACTTCATTGCTTCAGATGTTAAAAGCACTTTCTTTTCCTTTAATGATGCTAAAGTCCCTGGCCCTGATTGTTTTTCTGCCTATTTTTCAAGACACTTGGCATATAGTGGGCAATGACATTTGTGATGCAATACTGGAACTTTTTCAACTAGGGGAGTTACTTAAAAATTTCAATGCTACCTACATCACCATGATTCCCAAAGTGCCTAATCTTGCCAAGATTTATGAATTCGGGCCAATTGCTTATTGTAACCTAGTTTACAAATGCATTACCAAAATGCTGGCAAATAGATTGAAAGACATACTACTTAACATTATCAGTTTGAATCAAACAACCTTTATTATAAACAGATCTTTTGTAGATAATATCATCTTATCTCAAGAGATTATGAAAGGCTACCGTAGAGACTCTAAGATCCCTATGTCCACTCTTAAGGTTGATCTTCTTAAAGCCTATGATAGTGTAAGTTGGTAGTTTCCTAGGATTGTTCTTCACAGCTTGGGTTTCCCTGATAAATTTATTGATGAAAGTCATATATCTATTCATAGTTGGCCAGACCCCTACCACATAACTTCTCGATTTTCATGAATGTGTCTCCCACTCTGCTTATGTGAGTTTGAGCCACCTTTGATTCTATTCTGCGCTATCGTCCCACATCTGGACATGAAATGCGTTAAATGATGACATGAGTTTCCTATTCCATTGAAACATTAGAGAACCCTGACCTATATGGCACGGAGTCCATCCAAGTCAGATAGGGTTTGGTGACTAGGTAATGTATTATCTCTCCACAATTTTTTGAATCAACATCAATGGGTCCCTCCATGGTTTTTTCCAGGGAAAGAAGGGGTTAACACAAGGTGATCTAATGTCACCTTATCTTTTTGTGCTTGTCATGGAGGCTTTTACATGTATTCTCCAACACTGTGCTACTATTCCCTCCTTTCAGTTTCACTGGAAATGTAAGAAGAACATGCTGGTTAATTTGTGTTCTTATGCTTTGCTGATGCTTATGACTTATTAGTTTTCTATAAAGGAAATTTGAATTCTGTTATAATTGTGAAATATGGTATTGATATGCTTAAGGCTTTATTTGGTTTACAACCTAATGAGGCAAATCGTCATATATTTTTCTCGATTGTTGATATTGAAATCCAAGACCTTATTTTGGCAGAGACTAACTTTAGCAAAGGTATATTGCTTGTTAAATATCTTGGTGTACCCCTAATCTTAACCAAGTTGAGTAAGGTGAATTATGTTATACTAGTTGAGAGAATTGTAAAAGAACTAGAGCTTGGGAGAATAATCTCCTAACCTATGCAGGAATATTGCCATTGATCAAATCTATTCTGATAGCTATTCAGGGCTATTGGACATCTTTGTTTATTCTTCCTGAACAGGTTGTGAAGAAGGTTAATGATATTTTGAGAAACTTTCTTTGGAAGGGAAAACTTGATAATGGAAAATGTGCTAAAGTTGCTTGGAGAGTTGTGTGTAGTCCTTTTGATGAAGGTGGCCTCGAAATTAATGAGTTAATTGTATGGAATGTAACTGCTATACCGAAAGATTTCTAGAGGAATTCTTCAAGATCTAATGACTCTATCTGAATTTCTTGGTGCAATATCTGCCTTCTTAAACATCAATCAATTTTTTTTTTAAAAATGCTTGCTTATCCTTCATGGGAATTCACTAAGAATAAGATAAAAATGCAAGGTTTTATGAGCTCAGAATTGGTGATGGAGCTAACTCTTAACTTTTCACTAATCCATGGCACCCTGCATATGTTCTGTTTAATCTGGGAGGTAAGAGTCGCATGCCTTTCTCTTAGCTATACTACTTTTGTACTTATTAATAATGGTAGATGGTCATGGCCAAACCTAGCTTTAGAGACTAGCCTTGCCCATTGGGGAGTGCATCTGAACATAATTCATCCTAATGTTAACCATTCTGATTCTTAGAGATGGATTACTGATTCTCAAGGGAGAGTTTCTATCAGAAGTACCTTTGATGTTCTCATAATGCCTCCACCTAAGATTAAATGGACTAGCTTAGTCTGGTTCCCAAAATACATCTTGAAATGCTCTTTTGTGGCTTGGCTTGGCTTCCATGATATGCTAGCCACCAAAGATAATGTTCTGAAGTGGTATCTTGTTGCTGGAAGTTCCTATGTTTTCTGTCCTACTAGTTTTGAGTCAGATGAACACATTTTCTATGCTTGTAGCTCTACCGGAAGATAAATCAAGAATCTCCTAGCCAAGAATGACCTTATTTTCCCTGATGTGCCTATTATCTCTTTTCAAGACTGTCTTCTAAGTGTCACCTCTGCTAAAAGCTGTTAGCCTTATATCTCTATGAGATAGCTTTTGATATTAATAAAATATTGAAGTTATTGATAAATTTAATCAAGTTTGCAGAGGCTATTGAAAAATTACCACAAGACATGCCAATTGAAGATCATGAAAATATTTACTTTCATGTAATTTTTATTAAGAGCGTTCATTTTATTTACCTTTACTAAAACTCAATTTATTTATCCTTAAATTAAGTATCCATCCGTAAAAAGTCTAAACACCCAAAATCATATCTCTCTTGTACAATAGACAAAATACATGAGATGGAGATAATGACAAATCACAAAAGAGTAAGTTTCAAGTTCAAGTAGGTAAATAAAGATGTAGTTTATCCAAATTGTTTTCGGTCATATTGTTTTATTTTAGGTAGGAGTATTCTTTACCTTTTAGGTCAATGGTTTTTTGTCCTCCTTATTAAGGATTGAGTGTCCTTTATTTTGACAAAATTTAAAATTTGAATTTTTGCCTCCTAAACCCTAACTTCCATCTTCTCTATAAATAAACATCATTTCTTTTCACAAAACACAATTTATAGACAAGAGACTTACTCTTAAAATTCTTCCAATACTATCCTAAATCATTCTTAATATTTTGAGCTTTATACCTGAGTGAGCAAGATAATTTTTTGTGAGTTTAGATTGGAGATTCTACTCTTTTGATACAGTTATTATAAGAGATCATTTAATCTCGAAACACATAGCCTTGTAAGATTTAGTTGGAACTCATAAGCCAATTGGGTTTGTAAGGTTTTGTTTTCACCCTTAAGAAGGTCGCGGGATTTAAATCTCCAAAGGGTGACCTTGGAGCGTGGACGTAAGGATATGCTTTTTTGAACCACATAAAAATATCGTGTGCCTATCTTATTCTCTTTCTTCTCCTTTTATTTTATGATATTTATTTTTGCACTTTAATTTTCCACACTTATTTTTCGCACTTCAATTTCTTGCACTTAATAATTTCCGCTATTTAAGTTCCGCACTTAAATTTTCCTCAATTTAGTTTATTTGCTTGCTTTATATTTTTGCATTTATATTATCGCAACCATTATTTACTTTAACCTTTTATCTATTACTTATTTAACTTTTCAAGTGTTAAACTCGTGAAATATTGAAGTTTCCTAGAACATTTATTTTTCACTTGAATGTGAAAAGTTTTTAATTCGAACACAATTACCCAATTCAGCCCCCTCTTGAGTTACCATATCGATCCTACACTTGGTATCAGAGCTTGGTACTCTATACATAATACTTAATCGTCTTGAGTTATGTCATCTAGGTGTATTTTTTTATTGAAGGTCAATCTACTACTCAACCTTCATTTTTCAATGGTAATTATTATACTTATCGGAAAGTGAGAATGAAGATCTATATTCAATCGATTGACTATGATTTATGTGATGTTGTTAAAAATGGTGCACACATTCCATTCAAAATTATGGATGGTAAAAATATTGTCAAATCAAGTAGTGAATTGAATGATGATGATAGAATGAAAATTTCTTTAAATTCTAATGCTATGCATGTTTTGTTTTATGCTCTAGATAAAAATGAATTTAATAGAATTTTCCTACATGTGAATATGTTAAATCTATATGGCACATGTTAGAAGTCACACACGAAGGCCCAAATCAAGTTAAAGAATCTAAAATTAGCATACTTGTTCATGGTTATGAATTATTTAAAATGAAGCATGACGAAACCGGGCGTGATATGTTTCTAAATTTCATCGATATTATTAATGGTTTGAAATCTCTTGGTAAGACTTATTCTAACGTTGAAATGGTGCGAAAATTTCTCAGGTGTCTACCAAACAATTTGGAGGTCAAGGTGACCGCCATTCAAGAAGTCAATGATCTCAACACACTTCCCCTTGAAGAACTTATTGGCTCATTGATGATGCATGAAATGAAGTTAAATGATAATGATGAAGAAAATACACTAAAGAAGAAGAGCATTGCACTGAAATCAACACTTGAACAATCCGATAATGAGAAGGATTACTATGATGAGGAAGATGACAGCCCTACTCACTAGACGATTCAAGAAATTCTTAAATGGAAGGAAAAATGCTCCAAGAAAAGATGACAAGAAGATATCTCAAGACACATTTACGTGCTATGAATACAAAAAGCTCGAACGCATAAAAGTCGATTGTCCAATCTATATAATGCCTCAAAGAAGTTCAAAAGAAGAGCATTCAGGGAAACTTGGGATGAGACCAATGATAGTGACTCTGATGGCGAAGAAGTGGAAGTATCAAACATGTGTTTCATGGCACTAGAGGATGAGGTAAGTTCTTCTAAACTAACTTTAAATGATAAACCTAGTTATGAAGAACTTTAATATGTGTTTGAAGAGCTTTATAGTGAATTTGTACTAACTCTAAAATATTTTTAAAAACAAAAATATTTTTGTAAAATCAACACAACATCCTCCTATTATTTGTTACTATTGTGGGATTAAAGGTCACAAAATTTATTTATGCTTTCATAAAAAGAAAGCTATTTCCCATGAAAGAAATGAATGGACTCTCTACAACACTAACCCTCAATGACTCAAAAAGATTTGGGTACCAAAAGCCAACTTTTAAATTTTTATGTTATAGGTAGCATTGAAGAAGAAAGATAAATGGATAATGATAGTGGGTGTTCGAGACATATGACCGGTGATGAATCAAAACTCACTCAAATTTGCCGAAAAAAGGACATGTCAGATTTGAAGATGATAAAAAAATGTAAAATCATTGGTATTGACTCCGTAAGTAATGACTCTTCCCACGCTTAGATAGAATTTTACTTGTAGATGGTCTAAAGCATATTTTACATAGTATAAGTCAACTTTATGATAAAAAACTATAGAGTAACTTTTGAAAAATATTTTTGTCTAATTAAAGATAAAGTGTCAAAGAAAGTTATATTTGTTGGACAAAGGGATCAAAATGTCTACATTATTAAACTAAGTGATTTCCAAAATCATAATGAAAACTATTTTCTTATTTTTGACAATGATAGTTGGCTATGACATAGAAGACTTAGGCATGCTGGCATGGATTATTTATGTTCAAAACTATCAAAAAGTGATTTAGTAAAACAAGTTAAGAGATCTTTAAAATCAAAACATATAGTGTCAAACACTAGACCATTACAGTTAGAGAAAATTTCACTGACACCCCTAGGGTTTGCTTAAATGACACTCACACCCCCTCTAGATTTAGAAATACCACTCACACCCCTTAAATGTTTTAAGTAAGGACACTCACACCCCGTAATTAGATTTTATGTTAAAATGTTAGTAAAAACAACAATACCCCTTAGTGAAAACCAAACTCAACTTCAACTTTTACTTTGATTAAAAAAAATTTACTTTCCTTCATTTTTCATCCTTCCTCTTTCCCGAACAAGGCATAATCCCTTAACCAAAACCAGATCTGAGTTTCTTTTTTGCCAGCGATAGTCAAGCTCGGTGCTACGCACGGTGGATCTCGGTGCTGCATGCGATTCCCCTCCAATTTTATGATCGATCGGTACCTTTCTACTAAATTTTTTACGTGATTTTACCTCGTTTCTGTGATCTTTTCTTACCATTTTCCTGGGTTGATATTGACTGAGTTTTGTTCTTAATGTTTAGCAGAAATTTTACCTACTATTCTAATTTAATATCAATCTCAATTCTAATTTGTTGTGCTTTTATGTTTACAATGGCCTTCCTTTGCTCCTGATGAATTCACCCAATTGATTATTCTATTTATTGTGCTTTTATGCAATGGTTATTGTACTGGAAGGTTATGGATTTGGAAAGAAAGTATTTGGTTCTATAATTTTGGAAAGAATTTGGTTCTGTATTGATGAGGAATTTAATATAGATTTTGAATCCTCACGGAGAAAGAGAGAGAGAGAGAGAGAGAGGCTGGCAGTTCACGTGGTGGCTCACGAAGGTGGCAGTTCACGGGGTGACTCATGGGGTGGCTCACGAAGTTGTAGATCGCGGGTGGCAGTTTGTGGCTTTGATGTGGGTAGAGGAAGGAAAAGGTCATTTGGGGAGAAGTCACGGGGTAGGTGTTCTAGGGCTTTCAAATGAAGATGACAAACTGAAGGTGTTTTGGTAATTTGATGTTATTCACTGAGGGGTATTATTGTCTTTTACTACTATTTTAACAGAAAATCTAACTATAGGGGTGTGAGTGTCCTTATTTAAAAGCTCTTGGGGGTGTGAATTTCATTTAAGTAAACTTCAGGGGGTGTCAGTGGAATTTTCCCTTATAATTACTACACATGGACCTATTTGGCCCTTCAAAAATTACAAGTCTTAGGGGTAAACACTATATATTTGTCATATTTAATGATTTTTCAAGATATACTTGAGTTTTATTTCTAAAAAATAATGATGAAACTTCTAAAGCATTTTCAAAATTTTGCAAGCTAGTTCAAAATGAAAAAGTTTTTACAATTTCAAAAATTAGAAGTGATCATAGTGGAGAACTTGAAAATGAAAACTTTGAAGCTTTGGAATCAGTCCCTAAGAGAGTTGGCAAGAACAATGGTAAATGAGAATGACTTACCGAAATATTTTTGGGCCGATGCCGTTAATAAACCTTGCTACATTATAAATCGTGTTTTACTTAAACCTATTTTAAACAAAACCTCTTATGAACTTTGGAATAACAAAATTCCTAATATTAGTTTTTTCAAAGATTTTGGGTGTAAATATTTTATTAAAAAATTATTTAGATAATCTTAGTAAGTTCAATTCTAAAACCGACTTAGGAATCTTTTTAGGATATTCCACACCTAACAAAGCATATAGAGTTTATAATAGAAGAACATTAGTTGTGAAACAATTCATGCATGTTGTTTTTGTTGAATCTATTCCCTCTAACATCTTTGATCAAGATGATGAAATTATTAGAAAGGTAGAAAGGGTTAATGTCAATATTAATGAAAAATCAAGTCACTCTCTCTAAGAAAATGTCAAAGTACAAGATTGCAACCGACTTCCAAAAAAGAAAGTTTATGAAAGATCATCCAAATGAGCTCTAAATGGGAGACATGTCAAAAGAGGTAGAGACTTGCTCTACGCTTCATAGTATTGGTAATGTTGCTTTTATTTCTAAACTTGAGCCTATATAGAAGCTGAAAAAGATGAGTATTGAATAATTGCTAATCATTACCGCAGAGCATAAAGGGGGAGGTCATAAGCGTCTAAGAAGAACTTAATCAATTTGAAAGAAGTAATTTGTGAACTTGTTTCTAGACCTTCTAATCACTCAGTAATTGGTACTAAGTGAGTTTTTAGAAATTAAGTAGATGAAAATAGTATTATTACTAGAAATAAAGCTAGATTAGTGGCACAAGAATATGATCGAGAAGAAGGTATAGATTATGATAAAATTTTCACTCCCGTTACTAGACTTGAGTAAATAAGAATGCTATTAACCTTTGCATGTTTCAAAAATTTTATTTTATATCAAATAGATGTCAAGAGTGCCTTTTTAAATGGATACAATATGGAGGAAGTTTATGTAGAACAACCTCTCAATTTTCAATATTTGAATTTTTCAAATCACGTGTATAAACTTAAAAAGCTCCTAGAGCTTGGTGCGAAGGTTAACTAAATTTCTTATCAATGATGGATTTAACATGGGTAAGATCGGAGAATTGAACTTCTTCCTTAGATTACAAATCAAGCAAATGAAGGATGTGATCTTCATAAACCAAGAAAAATACACCAAGGATTTGCTCAAGAAGTTTGGCATGGAAAATGTGAAGGCTACTAATACTCTCATGAGTATCACCACAAAACTAGACAAGGTTGAAAAAGGTAAAGACATCAATATAAAGAAATATTGGGGTATGATTGGATCTCTACTTTATTTAACTGCTAGTAGACCCGATATCATGTTTAGTGTATTTTTTGTGCTCGTTTTCAAAGTTATCCAAAAGAATCATATTTAGAAGATATTAAAATAGAATATGCTTAAGAGTTATGTTTTGATCTTGATGGGTACGCATATATGTGGGGAGTTGTTTAAATTTATTTGATTAAATATATTTTTGTCTCAATGGTTTGTTATCATAAAAAAAAGCATATTGTTAGCCCTATATCTTTATGAGATAGCTTTTGGTGACACCAAAACATTGAAGTTACTAATAAATTTAATCAAGTTTGCAGAGGCTATTAGAAAATTACCACAAGGCATGTCAATTGAAGATTATGAAAATATTTATTTTCATAGGAGCTCACAAAGCATGAAGATTTAAGATCACGAAGATATTTACTTTCACGTAACTTTTATTAGGAGTTTACTCATTTTATTTATATTTATTAAAGCTCAATTTATTTAGGGATACCTATCCTCAAATTAAGTCTCCATCCATAAAAAGCCTAAACACTAAAAATCATATTTCTCTTGCATAATAGACAAAATACATGAGATGGAGAATGAGAAATCACAAATAAAGTAAGTTTCAATTTCAAGTAGATAAAGAGAGATGGAGTTTACCCAAATAGTTTTTGGCTATATTGTGTTATTTTGGATATGAGTATTCTTTACCTTTTAGATCAATGATTTTTTGTCCTCCTTATTAAGGATGGAGTATCATTTATCTTGTCAAAATTCAAAATTTTCCCTTGTAAACCCTTAGCTTCATCTCCTCTATAAATACATCTCATTTCTCTTCACAAAACATAATTAATAGCCAAGCGACTTGCTCCTAAAACTCTTCTAATTCTCTCTTAATATTTTGAGCTTTATACTTGCAGATTTCTGGAATGAACAAGATAATTGTTTTGTGATTTTAGATTGGAGATTCTATTCTTTTGAGAGATTTATTGTAAGATATTATTTAATCTCAAAACACATAGCCTTGTGAGGTTTAGTTGGAAGCCATGAGCCAATTGGGGTTGTAAAGTTTGATCTTCACCCTTAAGAAGATTGTGAGATTTAAAATCTCTAAGGGGGGCCTTGGAGCGTGGACGTAGGGATATGATTTTACGAACCACGTAAAAATATTGTGTTCTTATATTCTTCTCATTCATCTCTTTTTATTTTATGCCATTTATTTTTTGTACTTTAATTTTCTGCATTTATTTTTCGCACTTCAATTTCTCGCACTTAATTTTCACAAATTAAGTTTTGTACTTTAAGTTTTTGTAATTTATTTATTTATTTTCTTTATATTTTTGTATTTATATTATTATAAGCATTATTTACTTTAACGCTTTTATCTATTATTTATTTATCTTTTCAAGCGTTAAACACGTTGAATATTATATAGTTCATTCTTGAACACTTATTTTTTACTCGAGTGTAAAAATTTTTTAACTTAAACACGATCACCTAATTCACCCCCTCTTAAATTGTCATATCGATCCTATAAAAGCATGTTCTCAAAGTCTGTTAAGCTCATTTTTACTGTATCCATCTATTGTATATGGATGGAGAGTTCATAGGAAAAGTAGATGATTCCTCCCCAACTTTAAAGAAAATTAGTTTTATGGTGAGGGATAGGCTTTTATTTCTAACTAAGGACAATGTTGAAGTAGGTCATTTACTTTTTTAGAGATGGTGTTAGGCTTATATAACCTATATCTCTTGTCTTGCTAGTTTGTAGTTACTTGTTTATTTGTTTGCTTTTCTGTGTTTTGCCGGGCGTATGCATCTTGTAATTGTGTAATTTTGGTTTAATAAAATTTACCTTTTAATTAATAAAATTTTCATCATTTGAGTTTACTGAAAGGTGCATTATTATTAGTTCATTTCTCCTTTACGATGAGCATATGTAAAGTGATTTTGTTCGTTAAGAAATATATTAAAAAAGTTCAATGAATTAAAAAAATAAAATATTTTTTAGTTCATTTATCACATGATAATTAAAGAAGTAATATACTAAATTAAATATATCAGATTAAAAAAACGTATCCTTGAATTTGCGCATTGTTCTTCTCACATAATTATCTTAATTAGAGAAATTTTGATGAGCATTATCGAGATCATAATAATTATAATTGTGGATTTTTAATTTTATTTATAAATAAATATATGTTGTTCAATTTTTTTTTATTTTAATGGACGAATAATATATGAGACAGTCAAAATGATAAAAAAAAATACATATAACATGCAATGCATGTATAGCTTAACTAATGTTTTTAAATGGTCGATTAACTTTTATTTTAGCAAGAATCATCAATAGATTTCAATTTTGTTTTAATGTAGTGCAGTCGTTAATTTTTTTCGTTCATAGTGTTGAAGTAGACGTCAAGTGAATGCAAGTTGATTTTTTTTTTTTAATTTCTATCATTCATGTATCTTTTAATTTTCTTCTGCCTTTTTTAGTATTTACTAGTTAAAAGGTACGTGTGTGTTGCACGAGTCTAAGTAATTAAAATATATATGAAATTTTAATTCTTATAAATTAAATATCCAAAATACATGACATATTGAGTATATGAACGTATACATGGATTTGAAATTGATAAAATATATGTTATCATTCAAAAGTTAAAGAAATTCTTGAGTCCTGTCATTTTCTAGCTGCTTAATTTGACAATTACCCAACTTTGGGATTTATATCCTTTAATTTTTTTATTAAACAGAAGAAACACAAATTATGATAATAACAAAAGAAACAATATAAAATTTCATTTAACCCTTTATAATAAAACTCACTCATTCAAATATTCAAAATTCTAAAAAAAGTTAAAGGTTAGATAAAATGTTGAAGAAAAATGACTCACACACTTCTTATTCTTGAGTACTGATAGAAAACCGATTTTTCAAACCCATATCAGGTACCTGAAACATTCAATCATATCGAATGAGCATATGAGATACTTTTTAATCAATGACAAATTAAAATGCAAAGCACTAAATTGATAAAACCCAACATCTGTAAAAAATTTGCAACCATATATATAGCAAACAAATAGTTGGTCATAATATCATGCTAATAGTGAATGAAAGAAGAAACAAAAAGATAGAAATTAAGAGAGAGAAAATCTCTTATAAGAGAAACAATTAAAATGACAAAGAGGAGTTTTTCACAATAAATAAGGTAAGAATATATAACGCATAAGAGTTCAAATGAAGCAATCAACTTCTCCTCAATTCTGTTTTCGAATGTCAAATGAAATCCAAACTAAAAAAGATAATACAAATACCAAAAATTGATGTATCATACATAATTCTATAATCTTTCTTAAAATTATTAAAATCAAGAGCAAATGCTCCCCTAAATCATATATGACCTCTTGCACAATTTATAAATGACAAATTGAAGCCAATTTATACTAGAGTGGATGGTCAATTTTTTTTTATTTTGTTATATATACTAAATAAACACCTTGATTTCACACAAGATTTGATTGCATAACATTAGATTCATTAAATAATAAGAAATCTTAGTGATAAAGGGATTTTTCAAATTGTGATTTAAGAAGAACTTGATATTTGTTTTATTGAGTGCAATGTATCACCTTAATAGTTGCTTTGATTCTCTCAATATGAAGACATTATGGTAAAAAAATGAATATTGAATAAAAGATCAAAACTAAGAAAAAACAAAGAATTCAATTTTTTATCAAAAGAAACAAAGAAACCATTGGATTCTCTATGACTCGTTCCTTATGCAAAATTACTAATACTCCACTTTCCAAAATTACCAATTCATGTTATAATTGTGTAATCTACTATATATATAAAATGGAAAATGGAAAATAGACTCAAAACCCCATAAACATCAAACTATTAATCAATTTTTTTAAAAACAATGAAAACAAATTGATGGATGGTTTTGTTTAACTTTGTATTTAGAATGAATTTATGTTATTTTTTAAGGAAATGAATTTATTTTGTCCGCTGAACGGATTTATCTTTTCAATTTAATGATGTCTATCTCACTTATTGAAGGATAATCTTTCTTAGAATGTTTAATATCCTTTGTTCTTAGATACAATGATTCAACGAGCCCTGCTTCTCCCTTCCCCCTCTCTCCGTTCTACTATCCAAAACAAGGCCGTATTGAGTATAGCCAAGTCGTAAGGCATCGGTTTTTGGTACCGGCATGCAAAGGTTCGAATCCTTTTACTCCAGATTATGAACACCTGATCGGATCTGTCAAGAACAGGCTGACGACTACAGGGGAAGCGGCTGGCTGCAGTCCCTGAGCCCAGCTTGTAGCGAGCTAAAAGTGTGATTTGAACCTACTTTGCTAAGAGAAGAGATAGAAAGGAAAGACAGACGGCAGAAAGCAATCCCTTCCAACCAGCCAACCCGCGGAGTTGAACACAAGACTGACTTCGTCCAAGTTCTTCTATCAATCTCCTGGCCCTTGCTTAACTCCTTGTTCTGTAAACCGGTCGCTGGTTGATCTGATTGGACCCCGGACACGCGAGAGCCCATCCCGGGAGGAATGCATGGTTCCCTGGCGCTTCATGGGACAGGCGTTCGCAGTCCCCCTCCCTCTAATCTAACCCTACCTCGCTCGCCCAGGCCTGCCGGCACAATAAGAGAATGAGGGAGCTAATCTGCTTGCTTGTGCAGGCGAGGACCGCTCGGCTAGGGAGCGACTGAGGAGCTTCGAGTGACTTGTTAGGGCTGTCGAAGAGCAAAGATGAGTGAAAGATAAAAAAAAAGATAGACTTGAACAACCGTACATGCATCTTTTGTGCATTGCATACGGCTCCACAATGGAATTCATTTTTTCCTTCCCTTATTGAAGCTTCCTGGCAAAGCTTCAAACAAAGAGGTTAGGCTGTTCACTTCATTGATTTGACTTCACTTTACTTAAGATTAAAGATAGAGGTCGGGCGGGCAGTGAAGGTCAACACTGCTGCTCTGATCCATCAGAGGTGATGTTCCTTTTTACTTTTTTTCGGGCTTCTTCTCATTCTTCTTTGGCACCTACGGTAGAGATCGAAGGTATTTGGCACCCAAAAGGGATTGGGGTAGGTTGGGCTAGGTTTGGTTGATCTTTTGGAGTTATCTTCAAGAAGGGTCGTCGCTCCCTTCATACGCCTTGCCTTGCTGCTTCATCTAAGTAGGTTTGGGCTAGGTCGTTGCGCTTCTGCCACCTCTTGGCACCGGGGGAAGCAAAATGAAAGACGGATTTGGCCAAAAAGATGCAAGGCTATGGATACCATGACCGATCACAATCGATAAAGAAGAATCTTTCTAAATCACTTCGGGTCAGCGGGGCCTTCAAGCATCCAAAAGACGCTAGAGTTTTAAATGACATAGCGTTCCCGATAGAAAATGACGGCTCCTTCAGAAAAAAATGAAGTTATTCAAGTTCTTTTAAGTAGATGACTCGTCGGGCCGTCGGAGCGGGAAACCTTCAGAGCGCCCCTGAACGGAAGGAAGGAAAGACAGAGAGAACTATATCCTTACTTCAGCCTTCGTCTTTCGGCTTTAGGACTCACTCTGTCTTCTTTAAGAAAGAGGTATCCAGTGAGTGACTCTTTCCGTCTTTAGTTTAGGTTCATTACGACAGTTCTTAGTTTCGCCTCTTTCTCAGTTAATTCGATATCTTTTATTAATTGCATATATGAAGGGGAAGGCCTCAAAGTTTGCAAAAAGCCAAGCTTGAGAAGGGGGAAGTTAAGGTTAGCCTTAACACATCCAAATCTTCCGAAGTCAATGCGGTAGCAGCCACTGTCCCGACCTTTTCTGTCACTAAACCCACTTCATATGCCATGAAACCTTTATTTTTAACAATTTCCAAAAAAATGATGACTATCTCAATGATAGAAGGATAATATTTTTTAGAATGTTTAATATCCTTTGTTCTTAGATACAATGATTCAAATATAAAAATTTTATTTTTAACGATATCCAAAAAATGATCCAACTAAGAATAACGACAAATGTAGAATTTTAAGTCTCGCAGCTCTATTTGGGGCCAAATTATTGATAATGATTATTTTAACACAATTCTTAAATCTAAAACTATAAAACTAAAATATTAAAGGGTATTTTAGAATTTCAAAAATTTCTCCATCATCAAGTCTCTTTTATAAGTATTAGATTGTCAACTAATTTTTAACTCACCTCCTTCATTTTCTTCATTCCCTTCTCCCCCAATCATCATTAGCTTCTAATCCTCATCGATAGCTCTTTGTCCACTTCATTGACACCGGCAGATCAATATTTTTTATTCAACCTTCAAATTTGTCTTTAATGCCCTTAAAATGTGGCCGGTCAATAGTTTCTATTTGCCAATCTAGCTAGATAGTCTCCTATTAATGTTGTCGCCATATGTTAAGGATTAAACACCATAATCCTCTACTTATGATAGTATCAAAGAGAAAACACTACAAAAGAACACACATATTTATAGGAGTTCAGCCTCAGTATGAGTGTAAAGTCGATTTTAGTCATTGTATGTTTTCATTATAATGAATACGTAATAGGCTTTGATGGGATATTTAGCACATCATATCCCAGAATATCGTGCTTTCTTAGAAGATGTCATTTCATCCTGCCCGTCATAATAATCAAGTGCAAGGTCTCAGAAGCATCACACGACGTCCAATGTATTTTCAACAGTTTTATATCGAGTGTTGTTGAGTTGCATGATCATTACTCCTTTCTTCATTTTGAAAATACTTCTTGCTTTTGACTGCCATGTGCTCCCACTTTCAGATTGATCCCAACATGAGAGTTGTGTACAATCTATATGTTGGGTCCGTGAGAGATTTTGAAAACTCTTGCAAATGTATGTCATGGTGTCCTACATGAGATCCTATAGCATCTATGAAGCACCTTACATGCTCCATGGGGTTCCCTTTGCGTCCATCAAACAAAATAAAGTTTGGAGTCTCATACTCATTTCGGTAAGGCTTTTGAAGCAAGGTTGTCAGAATCACAATCCTACCTAAGATCGGTGAAAGGGCATAGGATCGAGTATAGTAGGATCGGATCGAGGATTGTAAGATCCTATCAATTCTCAATAATTTATTAATAAAAATATATATTATGCTAATGATACTTTAATATATTGAAAGAAATGATTATATAACACCAAGTTATCTATCTATTAAATAAAAATAACATCAAGTCATCTAAAACAACATAATATTAAGTAGAGTTCTCATACTTTTAAAGTTTTGAAGAAATAAGTTTAATAAAAAAATAATCATGAAAAGTGAACATAATAATATTTAATCGTCATTGATGTCATCATCATCAATCTCCTCATCATGTTCAAAATCATTATTTTCTCCAACCAATGGAGTCATCATTCATATCTCTTGAACCACAACCACCATTGAGGTTTTGATCACCATCATCTAATTCATGTATTTCCATCTCTTTTTCTTTCTCAAAATTTTTAAACACATCATCATCACCAACATAAGAACAGAACATAAATTTTTACAGAATTGCTAACAACTCAATATTTTGAAACTCAATTGATTTCCAACAACTCATCCATTTATGTATAAACCATAAAAGAAGCATGTGAAATTGTCATTGAAATTTTTTATCAGATTGTTGTCAGGGTCGTGATCCAGGATCACGATCCTGGCAACCATGTTTTGAAGAACATATGGTGGATACGGAGGCTGCGGAACGTATCAATAATCCAGATACGAGGTCTTGTACAACTACTTCTCGTGTAGAGCCTCTATGATAGTGTGAGTTTGTGGTTGCTCCGTTCTTTCCATAGCCTACATGGTGGTGTCCCTTCAGGAATATGTTTGTTTGATGAGGTTGGTTTCAATGGCATGGTCATGCTATTTCTCATTTCCTGAATCATACCAACAATTTTAGCCTAGTTACGGAGATTAAATGGTGTCTGTCATGATGGGAATGGAACATTCATTCTTAAGGAGAAAGCATGCACCTTGCGAGTTGTTTAGGTTATCTTAGGCATGGTCTTGGTTGATGTCATGAGTGGAAGTTGTATCAACTATGTTTGGGTCTATCTAGGAAGCATTCGTGCCGCGAGAACTTTCGCCTTTGGTTCGTCTAGATCATGGAATCATAGGATGTTCAGCTCAACTCCCTTGTGAAGTCACAAAAAATATAAGTGAGGTTTTTGGGAACTTATGTAAGTGGATCTAAGCTATCCAGATTATGCTGAGATTAGTCTATTATATCGATAATATGGGCATGAGGTGAGCATGAGATTAGAGAATGGAGATAGAGTTGCCAAAAATGTAAGTGATATTTTTTGGGAACTCAACTAAGTGGGTTTAGCCTATTCAGATTGCTTGGGCTATGGCGGGCATGAAGTGGGTATGAGATTATAGAATGAAAAGAGTAGAGCATAGAACCTTGTTGCATACTCAATTGATATAGAGTAAATTGATCCAAAACAAAATTGTTTATCCATGGCCATCATATTTCAAATAGTAAAAGTAAAAACAATTGAATATAAGTGAATAACTTCAACATCTTTATCTTGCTTTGCTTGAGAAGAGTGAAAAATTTATCGTGGGATTACAATGGGTTGCTTCGCATGGGATTACAATGAGTTTATTCGCACGGGATTACAATGGGTTTCTTTGCTAGAGGTTGCAACACGTTTCGTGAGAAAACGATGAACCTTACATGAAGGCCTTACCCATTCCATGCATGAAAGCTTTGAGACGTCTTTAATGGCGTTATTGCCTCTCTAGATTTCTTACCTTTACTCCTCCACTTGCCTTACTTTTATAGGCGCAGCTCAGGCTCTAGTTCAAATTTAGGCGCCAAAAGAAGCCTTTGCGCGTGACTCTCTCGATCATCCTAACTAATTTACTCTTTTATGAATTCCACAAATAGAAGACTCATGGGTGGAGGTGATTGGCTGGATTGGGTCCTATAGCTTACCTATTTTGGCCAAGCCAATTTCTGAGCTTCAATGGATACCTTTCCTTTTCAAGTAAGTCGCCAGTCGGGAGCTTCAACAACAACCTATTTGAGCTTCCTCTAATGAGGTAGATTCCTCTGGTCTTGAGGCTTCAGAGATGGCCTACTCCTCTGGATAGTCTCTTTATTTATAAGATGCCCAGTCCCTTTCTTTTGGACAATTCCCTCAATATAATTGGGCTTTGTCACTCCAGCTCTTCAATTGGCCCTGATGTGGGTCTAATCGACCTTTTTTCATTCTCTCTTATTCCTTGGAGTGTGCTCATTAGCATCCTAAATTTTGGGCATTAACAAATATCATCCATCTTTTTTTCTTCATCATTTTCCTTCCTCCATTTCAGAGTATCACCTCTCTCTCTAAAATGAAAAAAAAGCTCTAGACTGATTTTTTTTCATTTTATCCATTGACAGGATTTATTGAAAGTATCCTTATCACATAAACTAACATTTTATCAATAGAACTCTATTTAAAACATGGCGTTAGAGTGTGGAGCCTACATGTATTTTAAATACTCAAGGATTTTTTCATATTTTGTATCTCATTTATTTGGTCACTTAATGTCCTCACTATATGAAGGATATTAGGCGGCTTGTTTATATAAAGTTAAAAAATCTAGATAGGTGTGAGGCTTGTGAGATCATCTTGTGAATTTCTCCTTCTTGATTATAGTAAAAAACTGCAACGACTAAAATGAACGTTGCTCTGCATTGAGGGTGAACCACTATAATCAGTATGTTCTTTTGTTGTGTTTTCTCTTTGATCATTATCGCTAGTAGAGGATTAGGACATATAATCCTTAATAATTGGTATCATAGCTTGGGTTGTGACAAAATCACATTTTGTCAGTTCTCATGATGAACAGTGATTTCACGATGAACAGTGATTTCACCGTGAACAGCGCTTTCGCGGTGAACAGTAAATTCGTGGCGAATAGTCCTAATGATTAAGAGTGTCGATTAGAGAAGAAGGAGAGTCTGTTCATGGAATCGAGAAATTTAGCAGTGTGGCTTTTTTATTCTGGAGAATGCAGATTGAAGATTTTATCTACGGTAAAAAGATGTACCAACCTCTCTTGGGAAAAAAGCCAGATTCAACATCTGAAATAGAGTGGACGCTCCTTAATCGATAGGTACTAGGAGTCATATGATTAACATTGTCAAAGAATGTGGCTCATAACATAGCCAAGGAGAAGACCACATCAGGGATGATGGAACACTATCTGATGTGCATGAGAAGCCGTCTGCAAACAATAAGGTGAATCACATGAAAAAGCTATTTAGTTTAAAAATAGGAGAAGGCGCTCCAGTGCCAGCACATCTCAACGAATTCAATATAAACTTCAATAAATTGTCATCAAATTAAGATTGAATCTGATGATAAGATTTTTGCCTTAATTATTCTGGCCTCTTTTCAGAATAGTTGGGAGCGCCCAGAAATAAGTAATTTGATTGCAAGCATGAAGTTAGAATTCAACGATGTTAGGGATCCGATTCTTGCTAAGAAAGTTCACATAATAGACTCAGGAGAGGCATCAAATTCTGCACTGAACGTTGAAATAGAGGTAGGGTAATGAGAGCAATTTTAATTGCAGAAAAGGTAGGTTGAAATTGAGGCATATAAGAAGTAAATCCAGATCTGGAAGAAAGGTTGAGTGTTGGAAATGCGAGAAGCCTAGCCATATAAAGAAGAACTACAAAGCAATGAAAGAGGATGCTGCAAATGCAGTAACTGAAGAGGTACATGATTATTTACTTTTGTCTGTAGATAGTCCTATTTGACTCTTGGGTTTTAGATTCAGGAGCTTCTTTTCATACCACTACACAAGAAGAAATTCTAGAAAATTATGTTACTGGGAATTATGGAAAGGTTTACCTGGCTGATGGAGAAGCTTTATATATTGTTGGTATGGGTGACGTTCATTTGAGGAGTTTCCATACAGATCTGTATGGAAACTCCATAAAGAAAGACATGTACCAAAGCTGATGTTCAATCTGATCTTAGTGAGGTAACTTGATGATGAAGGGGATAATGTGACTTTTGGCGGTGGTGCATGGAAAGTTACCAAGGGAACCATGGTTATAGTTCGAGGAAATAAATCTAGAACGCTTTATATGTCTTACAGTTGCAATGATATAGTTGCGATTGCTGATACTAGTGTTAATTTGAGTCTATGACATTATAGACTTGGGCATATGAGTGAGAAGGGAATGAAAGTGCTTTTCTCAAAGGGAAAGCTACCGGAGTTAAAGAGTGTTGAGCATAGCTTGTGTGAAAGATGTATTTTTGGAAAAAAGCTTACTTTTTGAAAAATAGGAAGATAATTAAAAGTTGAGAAATTGGAGTTGGTTTATACTGACGTGTGGGGGACCTGATCATGTTACATCCCTTAGAGGCTCAAGGTTCTTTGTACATTTATTGATGACTCAAGCAAAAATATATGTGTTTATTTTATGAAAAATAAGTCTGTTGTTTTTATACATTCTAAAGGTGGAGAGCCATGGTTGAGAACGAGATAAATTGTGAGGTTTCTCAAAGTCTGATAATGAGGATGAACATGATCATGGTATCAAGTGGTATTGTGCTGATGATGTGATCAAGATGCTAAAAACCATTCTAGGGACACCTCAACAGAATTGTGTCACGGAAATGATGAATATGACCCTGGTTGAACATTCTAGAAGTATGAGATTGCATGCAGGACTACTAAATATGTTTTAGGTTGGTGCAATTAACACTACAAATTATATGATTAACAAGGGACCTTCAGCACCATTGGAATGCAGAATGCTAGGGTAGGTTTGGAGTGTTGAGAGTTTGTAGCTGTGTTTCTTACGTTCATGTTGATTATAATGATAGAACTAAATTTGTTACAAATCTAAAAAATGTTTTTTTTTTATTAGCTATGGTGATACTAGGCATGGTTATTGGTTATTGGATGGCAAAAATTGAAAGATTATCAGGAGCAGGGATGTCGTGAACAAGTGTTGTTTAGTTGAAAGATTTTCCAGTAATTGAGTAAAAAATAGTGATCTATAATATCAAGAGAGTATAGCTTCAGAAGTGAATCCGCACACCCCTATGATTGAATCCAGAAGATATTTTAGAACTATCAGAGCACCATAGAGATCTTCCCCTTCTTTAAAATACATTTTATTGACTGACATTCGTGAACTAGAGAGTTATGAGGAAGCAATGTAGATAAATGAATCAATTAAGTGGAAGCTAGCCATGAGGGATGAGATGGACTCACCTGTGTCCAATTAGACATGGTAATTAACAGACTTACCTAAATGAGAAAAGGCATTGCACAACAGGTGGGTTTACCGGGTTAAAGAAGAACATGATGGCAACAAATGGTATAAAGTTATAAAGCATTTTCAACAAAAGGAAGGCATTGACTATACTGAAATTTTCTCCCCAAGTCAAGTTAACCACAATCAGAATTGTGCTTGGTTTAGTGGAAAAAGAATACTTGCACTTAGAGCAGTTAGATATGAAAACAACTTTTCTTCATTATGATTTGGAAGAAGAGATTTACATGGAGCAGTTACAAGGTTTCAAAGTACAGGCAAATGAGAAAATAGTGTGCAAACTTCAAAAGAGTTTGTATGGTCTAAAACAAGCTCCAAGACAATGGTACGAGAAGTTTGATTGGTTTATGTATGGTAACGGTTTTTTGAGGTGCCAAGAGGATCATTGTTGTTCTGTAAAAAAATTGATAACTCATATACCATTCTATTGTTATATGTAGAAGGCATGTTGATTGCATGGGCTTGCATAGAGAATATTGATAACTAAAGAGGAAGTTGTCAACTGAGTTTGCAATTAAGGATTTGGGGGCAGCAAAGAAACTTCTTAAGATGAGGATTACGAGAGATATAGTGGATTCTCACTTGGAGTTATCAAAGAAACAATATGTGAAGAAAGTGCTTAACATGTCTAAGATGACTGAAGCTAAGCCCGGAACACCCATTTGGCTAGTCATTTCAGACTATCCAAAAAGACATTTCGACAAAAGGAGATGGCCTACATGGCCAATGTACCTTATGCTTCTGCTATTGGGAGTCTTATGTATGTCATGGTATGCAACAAACTAGATATAGCATATGTAGTGGGAGTAGTGAGCAGATATATGTGCAATGTATGAAAGAAACACTCGGATGTAGTGAAGTGGATTCTCATATATTTGAGAGGTACTATAGATTCAGTCCTATGTTTCAAGAAGTAAGATTTAAATCTACATGGTTATGGTTTGTTGCATACCATGAAGGATCAACATGTTTTTTACTCGAATAGGTTGTTGCTGTTGAAACTCTCGATCGGTGACTCACATGAAAAGGAAAGGAAGCCATTGAAGCTAAAAAATTAGCTTGGCCAAAGCAGGTGAGTTTTAGGACCCAATCCAGTCAATCACCTCCACCCATGAGTCTCCTCTTCACGAAATTCATAAAAGAGCAAATCGGCCAGGATGATCAAGAGAGTCACGCGCAAAGGCTTCTTTTGGCGCCAAAATTTGAACTTGAGCCCGATCTGTGTATATAAAAGTTGGGGAAGTGGAAGAGTAAAGGTGAGAAATCCAGATAGGCAAGAGCTCCATTAAAGATGTCTCAAAGCTTTCATACATGGAAATACTAAGGCCTTCACGCAAGCTTCTTCTTTTTCTCCAAAACTTGTTGCAACCCCTTACAAAGAAGCCCATTGTAATCTCATGCGAAGAAATCCATTGTAATCCCATGCGAAGAAACCCATTGTAATCCCACGATAAATTTCCCACTCTTGTCAAGCAAAGCAAGATAAAGATGTTGAAGTTATTCACTTATATCTTTTGTTTCAATTGTTTTTACTTTTACTATTTAAAATACATTGGCCATGGATAAAGAATTTTGCTCTGGATCAATTTACTCTGGATAAATTGAGTCGGCAACAAGGTTCTAGGCTCAACTCTCTCCTTTCTATGGTCTCGTATTCACTTCATGCCTGCCATATCCAGACATATCCCAAGCAACCGGATAGGCTAAACCCACTTACTTAAGTTCCCAAAAACCCCCACTTACATTTTCGGCAGCTTTATCTCCATTCTCTATTCTCATGCCCACCTCATGCTCGCCTTATCCATATAATAGACTAATCTGAGCATAATCTGGATAGCCTAGATCCACTTACATAAGTCCCCAAAAAACCTCACTTATATTTTTTTTTTACTTCATAGGGAAGCTGAGCTTAACATCCCTATTTCCCCATGATCTAGATGAACCAAAGGTGAAAGTTCTCCATGCAGGAATGCTTCCAAGGTATACCCAAATGTAGTTGATACAGCTTCCACTCCTAACATCAACCAAGACCATGCCTAAGACAACCCAAATAACATGAGAAATAGCATGACTATGCTAGTGGAACTAACTCCATGGAATAACCAGATTCCTCAAGGGACACCACCATACATGTCATTGAACGAACGAAGCAGCCGAACACTCACACTATCACGGAGGGTGACGTCACAGCTCTACTTGAGAATGAGTTGTACACGACCTCGCATTAGGATTACTAATATGTTCCTCAGCCTCTATATCCACGATATGTTCTTTAGAAGCCTTATCGGAATGAGTATGAGACTCCAAGCTTTATTTTATTTGATGGACAGAAATGGAACCCCAAGGAGCATATAAGCTGCTTCATCGACTCGACGCAATGGGATACCATGTACAAACCAAGACTTGCGTTTGTAAGAGTTTTCAAAATCTCTTACAGACTGTGCTTATACATTGTACACAACTCTCGTGCTAGGATCAATCTGAACGTGTGAAGACATGGCAGTCAAGTTTTGCAAGAAGTACTTTTAAAATGAATAAAGGTGTAATGATCATGCAACTCAAAAACACTCTACAAAACGCTGTTGAAAATACAATGGACTTTGTGTGTCGCTTTCGAGACCTTGCACTTGATTATTATGTCAGGCATGATGAAAAAGCTTTGGTGGGATATTTAGCACAACATATCCTGGAATACCATACTTTCTTAGAAGATGCCAACATTACCTAGTTCACGAAGCTCATTGAAGCAGCTAGAAAGATGATTGAGTATGTAAGATGTACTTTGAATGCCTGAGAGGGGAAGCAAGAAAAAATTTACCACCAAGCTGTGGCTGTACCGGATGACTAGTCTGGATGAAAATGAAAAGGTGGAGATATGTACCCACTTGTTCAGTGACAATGACTTTCGTGCTATTCTTGATGTATGGATCACGGATGGTTCATAAAACTCCCCTAGCCAAGAAAACCCCTGATGCACGAGGACAAGAAAGCCCAAGATATTGAGAGTGACATTAGTTCGTGAGACATCCCACTCTTGCCTACCAAGCTCTTCAAAAGATGTTCTACTTTAAAATAAAGATGGTACGCCAAAGTTACCAAACAAGAGAAACAAATATTGATGACAAACCACTCCCCCGACACTAGGGAAATAGAAGGGGGGTGGTCACTCCGGAGTGAAAAAACAAAATATATAGTCTGATAATTTCAAGAAGGCATTTTAGAGAGCTTTTACACCACTACCGAGTCTTGACGGATCACAGCTAAAACTTATAGGATAATCCAACATACGACAGGAAACAGAGAAACCCATAATGAGGGAACAAATTGTTTGTGTTATAATCAATATCACTAAAAGTGAAGAAGATGTTAAACCAAAGATTCATGATGTCCTGAATAAGAAAAGGTCCATGACACAGATTCTTCCTGTAAGCTATGCAAGTAGCCATGAAAGCACTCATGCAATACCCAATAAACACATATAAAAATCTTTCACTACGGAAGTTATGCTAGTCATGCCTTCCTTGAAGTCACTAATGCCATCACCTTCATTGGAAAGTACATGGAAGTACCTCATCCATATCCCTACAGACCAAACACCCTTTAGTCATACAGAGACTCATTTGCACACATTGAGTTCTATAATGAATTTATACATGCCGAGGATTCTTCGAAGTAAACTAGAACACCTTTACCCCTATAGCCAGACATTTGGGGGCTTGATAATTAAGATGGACCCAAAATTCATATTATATGGATACCTTACAAGTTGTCCATTACAAATCTAAATTTGACATAACTCGCATCACACTGTGAGCAACCAATAGATCTGCTGCAATAGACATGGTGGTGGCATTTGTTGTTTGATAGGTCCTCAACCATCACTACATGAGGAGCATGAGTTAATCCAGAGGGAAATATGGAAATCCAAAAACCACCAATACTCACAGGTCGACAAACCACATATAACCTTTGGTATTAAATATTTGAACAAGCTAGAACACTATCATACTTTAAAGTGAACCTGGTATTGAGCTTCAAAAGAAGCATAAAGCAAACACGAACTCATGTTGTAGTCATCCAACAAAAATTACTATCCAAGAAGTCAAGATGCTATGTGCCATGTGATTCTCCCTGGAAATCAAAGATTCATATGCCATGCAACCTTATTCATTTAACAACACCTTATCAAGATCTACGTGGGGGATTCAATCAATCGCATAACTCACAAACAATGCTTTCTCAGGGAGCTCTTCAATCTTACATATCTCTACATTCTAAACCACAATAACATTCATATAGAAAGCTTTAATGATATAGAGTTCTATAAAACATACTTAAGAATAGAACTGATTGAAGAAGATGCATTCCTTATTTAGTTTAAGTGATTTCATGCTCTTATGTTTATACGTTGCTTCCTCCGATACCCAAGCAAGCAATTCAACCCTTCATGCTGTAAAAATCATGCTTCTCAATGACCCTTATCCACACATTGAAACAAATAACAAGCAAGAAAAGTTGATTATTCACGTATTGCTGAAGAAACCTCCAAAATGTGATATATCATCCACCTAATTTAAAGTTGAATTCTCATGCCAATCCACTAAAAAAATATATGTGCAGTCCTCAAAAGAAATAATGATAAGGAGATATACAGAAGCAAAATAGTCGAAAGAATAGATCTATATAGAGGCACATGACATTCCAAGTTCATTCAATTATATGGACATCAACAAGGACAAACCAAATTTGATACAACAAGTCTTAAAAGGGTGGGGCTCTTACGACCGATCCAATAGTTTATAACATGACAACCACATTCAAGCCTAACACAACTTACCCCTCCTGTGGCCCATAATACGACAATGAAAACCAATGTGGCTATGTACATTCATCAGGGATTATTTTTTGACATCACCAACATACATACAACACAACTTACTCAATGTGGAGTTTGATACAACAAACAATCTATACGACACCATAAGGCAATTCACATCACTCAAACAATTAGATAAGATTCAATTTCATATGAACATTCATATCCACTAGACGTTATTGTCTATATTGATCTATTGGAGCTACTAGGTATAATTACTCAATGATCAACTATGGTAACCATCCAGTCAAAGAGTCAATCACCGACCATCTTGATGGATGTTGACATAACGAGGCTTCTATAGCTCCACTAGCGACTAGATTAAGCTTACTCTACATGTCATGTTCACACTTGAAGTGTTGATCGTTCCTAACTATATGTGAAGATCCGTGTGTAGTAGGCAACCAACAAAATAAGGCCTTAATTTAACCTAATAAATTGTGTGAGCTTTGGATATTGACCCAACCTCATGCTCTACTACATGTTAATCGCCCGCGACATATTCAGGAGCTCACGTCATCACCAACATGCCCATCTCTAGTCAATAGCCATGCCCTAACCAAATTCAGTGAGCCACTATCTAGCCAATCCATAATATAGCCAATGCATGCAATAGTCATAGCAAACAATCCATTATCCAACAGACAACCTTGTACCTGGTGATCCATGTCGTATTAACACCCACTATGAAGACTATCAAATTTTAGAAGGACATGGAAATCAATTCAAATCATCTCGTGAGACAAAAAAAATGCTTGCTCACTTGCCCACCATTCACAAGTCAAATTCATATGACACCAAGTGAAACATCTACAAACTATGCTTGTCAATTTTGTGGGTATCCTCTATACATATTGATTTCTAATGAAACTAGAATTGTTTGAGGAACTACTCTACAAACATACATGGGATATTTAGCTTCATAAACATTATAGACACAAATAGTTCTTGTTCCATCAGACGTTCATGTCTATATCGACTTCTTAGAGCTTCTAGCTACAGTTGTTTAAACACCAATCATGGCAGCATCAAGCATTATAGAGAAATCATATTTCAACTGATGATACAAGCTTTAATCATAATATGCAATGTCAATATGCATTCATGTCTAATGCTGGGCATTTGAATTTAAGAAAAGACCAAATATTGAAGATTCATGGAGCTTTATATGACACAATCACCATAATATTTATATAGGCAGTCGAGTCATACCCAACTTTATCACGACAATTATTCATATCCATATAGAGATGCAACTTAGCCTAGTGCAATCATCAACTTGCCATTGCAAGTTCAAAAGTGTGATGTCAGACTACAATGTATTCATTCTACAGCTGCATTATCTTCGTATCTCACTTCACCTTGAACATCCATGATTTTCCTTTAGATTCCCTAGTCTATGGATTAGAAGCTACTGCAATAATTGAGATACTCATTCCTACAACTTTGTCTAACTGACATCGATATAGAATGGGATGTAGAATCATGTGCAAATGCACACAAGGAGTAACCATAAGGCATAATAGAACCAAGTGGCCAAGTTTGCAAACACATATAGGCTTATCGGTGGGTAAATATGGAAATTATCCAAAGAATGAATTTTTGGTAAGCCTCATAGCAAGAACACATGAGAAAAAACATTTCCGGCCTATCCAAATTTGTGCCTTATTTCGAAGGTTGCATCTTTAATGTGAAAATTGTCCATCATTGAAGAACCAACTCTCCTAAGGACCAAAATGTGTGGAATCACAAGCACCTACATTCTTATTAGGAACGTGATCATACACTTATTACATAAATCTCATGAACTAGGCCACGAATACAAGCAAACTCCATGCAGTCACGTCATGCTATGAGACTAGATAAAATAAGGCTAAAAGAAAAGCATGTCACATGGTGTTTTCTAAACATTCCTTGGATACGGATGCAAAAATACATACCTATAGTGGATATCTACATACGTAAAACTTGAAGCAAACAAGTGTCCTGAAACAGACCATGACTATGCAATTGTGAAACAAATATTGAATTGAGTCGCAGAACTTGAAACAAGCAAGATATCAAAGCATTATCACATCCTACAAGCAATAAATATATATCATGAATTTGGAGAAATATAAAGGGTGACAAAGATATTTCTAGACGAGAAAGAAAACGCCCAGATTCCAAGAGGAGATAGAAAGGATGCAATCATGCAAAGCAATCAATCACATCATGTTCAATCACGACATGCTCAATCATAAATTTTTCTTAATATACTCAAGCATGTCAAACACATGCCACATAAGGCCTTCCACACACACGAAAAATTATTCAAATCTAAGTGCAATTGATTAAGGGTGTTCACGGTTCGGTTTCGCAATATTGATGAACTGAACCAAACTGATTTAGAAAAAAAGAACCAAACTGAACTAAAAGTTTTACCCCTACAATTAAGATAAAAACTCTCTTTAACCCATATCATGCATGTGGATGCAAGCAAGTAATATGAATACAAATGAAATTCAACACCCTCAGAGAAATGGATACAAACAAGACTATTTTCCAAAGATCCCACCATCTAAAACTCAGGTGTCATATTCGATTCAGAAATCCAGAGATGAAGCACGTTAAGGTCCAGACTAGCACAAGTTACATACATTTAGAAAATGGTTTATCTAATTTGGATGCAATTTCATCCAATCTAGACATCAGACCAGTAAGTGAAACATGCAAATGCTAATCGATTCCCAAATCCAGACATGAAGCCAACACCACAAGCATTCAGACAATGGTTCCATATCCAGAGGTAAGACCATCTCACCAAAATTCAAATATA
Source organism: Datisca glomerata (assembly GCA_003255025.1). Lineage (NCBI taxonomy): Eukaryota > Viridiplantae > Streptophyta > Magnoliopsida > Cucurbitales > Datiscaceae > Datisca > Datisca glomerata. Next base: position 1,359,861 of record QANY01003195.1, read on the forward strand.
ACTACAAATTGTAGACTCATGTATAAGGCTTATATCAAAGCTTCAAAATACGTGGCAAAATATAAGCATCCTAGACTAGCCAACAAAATACATGGTAGAAATATCCAAACACAGTTAATAAAGGCCTACCCAAGCACAAATATCCATCCAACAGAATTCCACAATTTACAACTCCTTCATTCATGAATGACTCTTAACCACAAGGTGCATCGAGGTAAAAATCCCATCTTGTAATGGAAATATGAAAGTTTATCCAAACAAGTGCAAGCGTGACGAAAAGGGGCCTATGAAAATGTCACTTGCAATCATACTAAAGTAAACTCATGGTCCATAAAAAATAAGGGATTGTTGAAATTGAGAAACTAAGAAGGGCCTAGAGCAAGATCATTTGTCTCACTTGCATAAGCACCATGAAGAGAAGTCATCCATACCTCTCAAACAGAAATATCTACTTATGTACCAATAGAAAAAATACATGAAAAATGCTCAAGGGTTCAAAGGCACGAAGAACAATCAAAATGGCAATCAAATATGGAACAAAAGGAAAAATCAATGGTGTTGGCTAATACGGACAAAATTAGCTAAACCATGCCATGCTACATGCAATCACACCATGCAATTAAAACAAATGAAGCTGGACAAAGTCACCCCATGCTCAAACAATGGCTGATGCAAAACAATTTGATGTCCAAGCCAAGCTCTAAGCACCCACATAAACCCATCTTTTTATTCCTATCAGCTAAAGAATCCATACATAAGATCCTATATATCCAAGCTATACCTTCACCCCAAGCCAAAACATAATCTTCAGGCCATGTTTTTATCTCATATTACATGCCGTCAAAAAAACTTAGGGTGGTTCCTCACTTAACAACTCTAAATACCATCGCTAGCATAAATGCATCGTATAGTATCATAACCACATTTTCTTGTTGTATTTATGTAAAATAAACCATGTCATATAATAACATATATAAGCCTTGCCGTATTAAATAAAAAACTCAACAATTAATTCCTCCTCTGCATTTTGCTCATGTTGTAGACACCTTGCTATAACAGATAAATACATTTTTTAATACCTTAACCCTCTACTCATGCCTCATGGTAAATCATATTATATCAAACATATACACTTTTTTATACGACTTTGTTGCATTATCTTATGTCCAATACTCTAAATAACCATATGTCATGCCATGCAATGACTTTGTAGTCCATGTCGCGCCATGCATATACTCATATCTTCATGCCACGCTATGCACAAATCCATAACTTATCAACACGCTAATTCTGCCTGATGCCAAGATAAAAACGAGCTTGAATATCGGCAATATGCCATGCCATGTCCTAAAGATGACATCATACCATGCAATGACTCAATAGATTTAGGTTATATTCTCACTATGCAATGGATCAATAGCAAAATTCATAGGATCTAGCAAGAACAAGCAAATGAGATGGATAGTGATTTGAATGTTGGGCCAGATTTGATTACACAATTCATTTTGAAAAATGACCCATGCTTGGGGGGCTAAGGTTAGTACCCAAACTTTAGGGGGCTAAGGTTAGTACCCAAACTTTAGAATGCTAACGAGCCTAGTCCAAGAATAAGAGAATAGCATAAAAGGCTTATCAGACCCACATATGGGCCAATCGAAGAACTGGAGAATGAGGCACAGATTCAACTTAACCCACGAGCACCAAAGCCCAAATTATATTGAGGGAATGGTCCAAAAGAAACGGATTCAGCGGCTTATAAATAAAAGAGACTATCTGGAGGAGCAGACTATCTCTGAAGTCTCACGACCAAAGGAAGCGACCACATTGGCGGAAGCTGGAATAGGTTGTCACTGTTGAAGCTCCTAACCGATGACTCACTTGAAAAGGAAATGAAGACACCGAAGCTCAGAAATCGTATTGGCCAAAACAAGTAAGTTGTATGACCACACCAACCCAGCCAATCACCTCCACCCACGAGTCTCCTCTTCACCGAATTCACAAAAGAGAAATTCATCCATGATGATCCAGATAGTCACGTGCAAAGGCTTCCTTTTACACCTAAATTCGAACCCGAGCTCGAGCTGTCTATAAATGGAAGTGAAGCGGAGGAGCAAATGCAAGCAATCCCTAGAGGAAAGAGCTCCATTAAAACCACCTCAAAGCTTTCATGCATGGAATGACTAAGGCCTTTACGGAAGTTTCTTCCTTTTTTCAAGAAACCTATTGTAATCCCATGCAAAGAAGCCCAATGTAATCCCATGCGAAGAAATCCATTGTTATCCCATGAGAAATTTCTCACTTTTGTCAAGCAAAGCAATATAAAGATGTCGAAGTTATTCAATTATATCTTTTGCCTCAATTGTTATTACTTTTACTATTTGAAATATGGTCGTGTAGATGGATAAAGAATTTTGCTTCAGATCAATTTATCTGAATCGATCGACTCTACAGCAAGGTTTTAGGCTCAGTCCCTTTCCCTTCTCTAATTCACGCTCACTTCATGCACCCTTTATCCAGACATATTCTAAGCAATCCATATAGGCTAGACCCACTTATTTAAGCTCCCGAACAATCTCATTTACATTTTTTACAGCTTCGTCTCCAGTCTCCAATCTCATGCCCACTTCATCCCCTCCTAATCCATACAATAGACTAAGCCCAACATAATCCGGATAGCCCAAACCCACTTATAGAAGCCCCTGAAAAACTCCACTCGCTATACTTTGGCTAATGTAGACGTGAGAGGTGGCTGGGCATCCAGATACCTTTAAAGGTTCATCAACCACAGAATGAGAGTATCTTTACAGGCTTAGTCATATGAACAATTATAATTTAATTTTTCAATGCAAGCCATCAACCACCTTGACCATCACAATATTACTGAATTTAGCACTGGACAAAGCTTGATTAAAGTTATTTATGCTTTAAGGACTTGGAATGATACAAATATAAGCTATTTCAAAGGCAACAATTGAGCTAAAAGACATTCCATAGAACATATAACCATGAAATAAGTTCTTGCAACACAAAGATAAATGTTTAAACTATAACATCAATTGATCTTAATAGAAAACTAAAACTTTGTAGATTGAGCAGTATGAGAAAACCCAATTGCCATAAATTTATAAGCCTTTTGAATTTCTTCTTTCCCCCATTTTCCACATCCTAAGCATTCAGATAAAGAATGCATGAACCGAAAACAAGTCTAATATCCATGTTTTTTAATGGAATAATCTCTACGCCTTTAAATCTATTTGGTTTACACCGCTGATGAAGAAACATAATAAAATGATATAATTGTAATGAATAAAAAAGAAACGAAAAGGGTGGAAGGTTAGAAGTTCACATATAATTAACCACATTATTAAGAAAACAATAACAATTTGAAAGATAAAGGGCCAAGGCTACTTCAATTGTCATAATGTAGACGAATAGTATTTTTAACGTAATTAGAAGTAAAATAATAGTTAAATATTTAAGTAAATTAAAGTTTTTTATAAACTCAATTAATTATAATTATAATAGGAAAAAAATTGATTCAATTTTCACACAATAATTCATCGTATAAAAACCATAGTTATTTCAATTTTACCTAACATTTAATTAATTCTTTAACTATCAAAATTACATATGTATTATATAGAAAATTGTAGTAATTATACAATTCGGAAACTAATTAAGGAGAAACATCAAAAGGTGGTGAATTTCAAAAGTCATGTTTTCTTTGACAAAAAATTCTCGTCTTCTTTCTAAAACTTCTTACAAAAATTAAAGAACTTCCACCGATCCTTATAAAATATAAATTAACGATCAAGATTTTAATTACAATAAATATATAATAATAAATAATTAATTACCTTAACTCATGGCACACTCAACCCTATTCATTTTAATTATCTATTACAAATTATTAATGATTAAGAATTTCAGATGATGATCACACAGGACAAATGTTAGGTACGAACACTTGACATGGCGATAGGTGTCTACACCTAACTTTATATATGTATATAATATTATTCACAATTAAAAGTAAATAAACTCATAGTAATGTAAATATATTGATAAAAATATAAAAATAAATAAAAAGATGCAAAAGTGTTTATTTAGAGTTAATGGTAAGTGTACAAATTTGATTCTGATTGTTGATGGTTAATAAACATATAAAAAAAATGACGACTCATTTTTGTTTTTAGTTACAAACAATTAGTATACTCTTTTAATGGAAAGAGTGTTTTCCTCTTTCCTTTGTCATTCCCTTATTTTACCTTTATCTTAATTATTTTCATCATTTTCATTCCTTTGCGATTTAATGAAAATATCCTATGTTACATAGCAGCCTAATTTATTCAGGTAATTTACATATATAGCCAAGTTCTAGGGTAGCGGTTAGAAAAACGTCAGTTTTCTAGAGTGTTATGAAAATAACAAGTTTCTACAATTGTCAATAATTATATATATTATATTAAAATGGGTTTGAAGGGGAGAAACATTTTATTTCCCTTTTTACCCATCAAGCTCCCCTAATATATCCTGAAAATGAGGTATTTCATCGATTTTTTCATTTAATGTTATTTTCAATAATTTTATTAAATAGTTTAAAAACTAAATATGTTTATAATATTAATTTCAAGATTTTCTTTTTTATGCTAGCAATATTTAATTTTTAGTCAATAAAAATTTGTCTGTTAGTGATTTATAAAATGTATATTTTGCAGCAATTATGTTGTTAACAATATGAAAATCCATAAAACTGAATTTAAATAAAAATATTGATACATATTTCAATAATCTATTAATGAGATAATAAATTCTTAGAGAAAAATGATTCTCTAAAATATTCAAGATTATTCACACACGGCATCTTGAGATATATTCATACGTAACTTTATATATGTATATAAGATTATTCATAAATTAAAAGTAAATAAGTTCATAGTAATGTAAATATGTTGATAGACATATAAAAATAAATAAAAAAGATGTAAAAGTGTTTATTTAGAGTTAAATTGATAACTGTACAAATTTGATTCCGATTGTTGATGGTTAATAAACTTGTAAAAAAGAATGACAACACATTTTTGTTTTTAGTTACAAACAATTGGTATACTCTTTTAAAGGGAAGAGTCTTTTCCTCTCTTTCCTTTATCATTCCCTTCTTTTACTTTTATCTCGATTATTTTCATCATTTTCATTCCCTTTGCGATTTAATGAAAATACCCTATGTTGCGTAGCAGCCTAATTTATTCGGGTAATTTACATATATAGTCAAGTTCTAAGGTAGCGGTTAGAAAAAAGTCAGTTTTCTAGAGTGTTATGAAAATAACAAGTTTCTACAATTGTCAATAATTATATATATACTATATTAAAATGGGTTTGAAGGGGAGAAACATTTTATTTCCCTTTTACCCATCAAGCTCCCCTAATATATCCTAAAAATGAGGTATTTCACCAAGTTCTAGGGTAGCGTTTAGAAAAACATCAGTTTTTTAGAGTTTTAGGTAAATAACAAGTTTCTACAATTGTCAGTAATTATATATATAATATTAAAAGGTGGAAGTGGGAGATAAATATTTTTGGATAATTTTATCCACATTCATTTTTCTTAATCCTAAAATACCCTTATAAAATATGCTTATCTTAATTTAGTTTTTCTGATTGTTTTTTGTATGTATTACATATGATTGAATGTAATATATAAAAAGTGTTTTTACGATAAGATGTTTTTTATCTATTATTTTTTTATATTTAGTTTATAATTATATTATAAACGTAGAAACTTTTATTCGTAAAAGACATTGAAATTAATTATAAATGATATGAACAACTCATGTAACATTGACATATTTTGTAAAATGCACGTTACTTGAAAGATTGATTTTCACATGACAAAGTGAAGGTTAAAATTTTAAATTTTAAAGAGTTGGGACATTTCTAAAAAAATCATCTTTTTTCAATTTGCTCTTTCTTTCTTTTTTTCCCTTTTTTTTACAAAATTCATAAATTTGAGAAAATGTAGGTACTATTCAAATCTTAAGAGGACATATTTATTAATCATGTTATAATGCTACTATCTTTTTTAGTAATTGTCTACCTGTATCATATATGTAAAAATGTCTGAAGTTGAGAAAATATTTTTAGATAATATTATTTTCAATTGCCGAACCGGCATATCTTTCGTTCAATAATGCCTTCACTTCAAGACGCTATTTACCAATAATAATAGGAGAAAGACACTACCTTTTTGAATTGAAGAAGCCGAAGGGGTGAACGAGCGTTACGGTAAAGAGCCGTAAGAAAGATGAGCAGCAGGACAAAGGGCGGGCTGGGGAAGGCCGACGACTATATGAGGGGGAAGCTGCCGTAGAAGCTTGTTCTTGGTGTTGTTTAATAGATGTCGAGTGCCGTCCGAGAATCTCCATCTGCTCTAAGTGGGCGAGCTAGAATCCTTATGTCAGGTTGGTTGTTGAAATTTCTCTTTACCTTTTGCATCTTCATCTTTTCGAAAGCCCAGACCCATTCTTCTGAATGTTTATTGGGGATGGTGAGAAAAGTTATATTTTACATCCCAGAGGGGCTATAATTGGAGATACCATTATTTCTGGTACAAAAGTTCCTATTTATTTCACTTAGCCTGCCTCTCCCATGACTTTCCAGACCAAACAACCCAGATCTGCCCTCGAGAGTCTCTGCATTCTGGGAGCAGAGCATGCAAAATCGAGCAATGGATCTTAGAATAATTCTCTTTTGAATGGCACGGAGTGGATCTTCAGCCACCCAAGATGAAACTCGAAATTGAATCATTTGGGCACACAAGGTCAGCCACCTTGCCTAGATTGGAGGTGTACGATCTAGACAAAAATTCTTTAATGACTTCAATTGAGTCGGGCAAAGAGTAAGGAATCTCCCCATCTTTAGAAAAAAGGGGGCGTGGCTGGAAAAAAGGAAGAAAGAACCAGAGTGCAAAACAGAAAGGGATTGACTTGGTTGGTTCACTGACAGTCTCGCTCGTGTATCACCCGCTGGCGGATCGTGATCCGAAGCGGTGGCTGCTACAAGAATGGAATATTCCAAAGCATTCGCTTCTAAAAGAATTTGAACTAATTGTGCCATAATTGAGCATTTCTGTCCAATCGCTACATAGACACAATACAATGTCTCACTCTACGAGTCCTCCATCCCAGATTCCATCGCCGCGACCATCTAGTTCGCCGGTACTACCAAAAAGTCTCATGCTTACATTACTATTATTGATGGTTTTATTATCTTGGACCATGAAGACTCCGGTCATGCTTCTGTAGTAGGAGATACTATAGTGAATTGCCGCTTCTGGGACCACGCGCCACCAGGGGCTATTTTTTTTACAAGAGTTTGATACCTTGACTTCCCTTTTCATAGATCTCCTTATTCTTCTATGATCTTTCCTACGTGGATGACCAATTGATGCTATCTTGGTTCCAGTCTCGTCTCGCATGCCAGCAAGTATTCTAGAAAGAACGACTGCCCGGACCTGCATTGGATTAATTCCTTTGATGCTTGCTCGGAGCAGGGTCGACTCAATATCGAGAGCTCGCACCTTTATGTCTCCATCTCTCGAGTTGAAAATGAGGATTCAAGTTGGACTCTGATTTTGTTGTATGCACTACATTAAGACATGACCCGTTAGCATCTCCGATTCAAGATAAGGGATTACTCCATTAGGTCTTTTTGGTCTGGAGCTGACCCATAATGGATCTACTTACCTTGCTTGTGGACCAGCTTGGAGTAGTGTATCGAACTACAAGACAGGAGCGATCCATAATCATTGACGAAGAAAAAGGCATAGAAAGGGATCAAACAAGCCTTTCCCCTCTTCCCAATCGATCAGTAGTTCCCCACGGTTGACAAATAGGAGTTTAGGTCGTAAAAGAAAGGCATCGGCCCCCATTCTCTCCCCCACTGGGATTTTGCTTTCCTTATCTACGTGCGCACTACGTCAGCACTAGCGAAAAAGAGGTCGGCTTTATTGAAGAAGAAGGAAGGGGTGGGCCAGCCGAGAAGAAAAGATAGAATAGGAAAACGGATATGACTTATCGATCCTATACAGAGAAGGAGAAGCAAAGAAGATTGAAAGCTTAGCTAACAGCTCTTTTAGTCCCAATCTAGCTGAAACTCAAGTACACTTTTTCGTGCACCGGAATCTTTCTAGTCCTCACGAGTTGGTCTCTCTTTTTGAATTTTGACCCCATGGTAGAACTCCTCTAGGGTCTGCTCTGTGGCGCGAAACTGTCTTGAAAATGTTTGGCTCTCCATGAGAGCCTTGCCTTCTCTTTTCACATGGTTCACGAACCCACTTCCTGACTATTTGAAGAGAGAGGTTCGATGGAGCAGCGGTGGATGTTGGGGGTTGGATAAAATTCCATCAAGTTTGATCTTACCCTCCTCAATGAGGTATTGAAAAAAAAATTCCTGATAGCTATGCATATGTTAGTGCTATACCTAGGATGGAATTAGCGAGATTTGTTGGGGTCATAGCCTAGAAGCTAAGGTTCTGGAGGCGGTCGATAGGTGGGTAAGCTCATCATGTTTAATGAACTTTACTTTTCAAAGATAACCATAACCCGGTCAGCAAAAAAAGTCAATTTTCGACGCCTACGCTAGCCATTACTTTGACCTTTCCAATTTTACTGTTGAACATGAGCACTCTGGACTGTCGAAGCTATGGGAGCTACCTGGTGTGGCTGGCTGATTTTGATGTTGTTGGGATGAAGGAGATAGATTTTGTTGCCCTAATTGGAGTGGAGCATCTGAAATTTAAGTTGCTGGTAGGTTTGGGAGTTGGCACAGCCCTTATGCATCCAGTCGCTTCACTAATGTGAATAGGTTAAACAGAAGGGGGGATGCATGCTGGCTGACGGGTGCTGAACCTCCCTTTCCTTTCATGGTCTAGGTTTGCGCTTGTTGCCTCGAGTTTCAGCTCGGTTAAAGTTTCTTGAAAAAGTAGCTGAAAAGTTTGACCTTTTCGGAGTCTTCCTTTTCCCCTTTCTTTATAGCGAACAACATGTCAACGGCGTATCTGCTGGTCTGGTTACTGAAGCCCGACTCCGTAATTCTCAAGTGAGATGACTTAGCCGCATTCTTGGCTCTCTGGTTGAGCCGCTTTGTCCTTCCGAACAACCGCAGCAAGGTCATTCGCCTGGAACATTCGTCATGGCCGAGTTCTTGGTGCAGGGAAAGAGAGTAGCCATAACTCCGGCCGTCCTTGCCATCATTTATAACGGTTTGGGCACTGTTGCCCAAGAGAAAGAGGTTCCAGGCCAGTGCAATGCGGAATTCTCGTCCATTAACGAGTCTGTACTATTGGTCAGCTTCTCGGCGAGAGGCATCCTTTCCTTGTTTGTTGGGTTGGTTCACGCGCGCGTAAACGAGCACCGGCCACAACAGGGGAACTATGACCAATAGAGTCAGACACTTAGCTACATCCGAATGCAACTAACATCTTTTTAGGCTTTCCTCAAATAAATCCTGACTTAAAGAAATTCAAAGATCGAGAAATCCTTAAATCAGGAAATTGTCAACTTGAAAAAGAAAGAAATTTCCAAACCTTTCTTATTACATTTTCCAGTTCCGACTTGATCGATCCATAACATAAAAAATGAGATAGAGGAGACTCCTCCTAGTAACCATCCCCAAAATCCAGGGAGGTGCTATTGAAGACATGGCGGGCTCATTCGCTTATTTGTAGTCTCCGACGAAGGAGACAAGGGCGAGGCACCGAACATGTTCTATCCTCAACGTCCATCCGTCATTAGTCATCTCAATCCGATCCAGACCAAGATCTGATCTCCATTACATGTCTCGTTTCAAGATTCATCCACTAGAATCCTATTTCATTATATATTATTTATATATATATCCATAAAATATATAAGGACTCATTCTTTTGCCCTTTCTTTTCTCCTACTAGGTTTCGAGGAAGGCAGGATAGATAAGCTAGGATTAGATGTTTCATCTAGTCACCCACCTAACAAGATGATGGGATTCTCGATCGATTTGATCAAAATTTTAAAAGTCTTTCTCACTATTCAGAACAGTGGAGCTTAAGTATCTGACTCTGGATGTTCGAGCTCAAGTTATTTAAGAAATGAGCTCCAATGGTACTTTAGAATAAGAATAATAGGGACTAATAGGAGAATGAAAATAATAGGACCGAAAAAGGTTTAAAGAAAGAAAAATGGAAGTCTAGAAAGGAGACGAAGAAAGATCAAAAGAGTTTAGTGAATCAAGTCTACTTGACCAAATGAGAAAGAAAAATATCTTAAATAGGCTTATTAGGATTGGGATGACATGTTGGCAATTTCCATTCCATTTTCAGTCTTTTTCAATTGAAATTGATCTTGTATATGCCTATTGAAGCAGACGTTGGAGCATCCAAACGAACTAGCGGAGTACACATGAATCGATTTCTGTAATTCAATATGCCTTCCCTTCGATCTCTTTTGAAGGTGCAAAATCTATAATAAAGAGAAGTGGAATCTGCTTATAGTATTGGCATTTTTGAAAACATTGGCTCAATCCATCCATATTCATCTATGTCTTTTCAAAAAAAATGGATGTTTTCTTCCGGTCTTTCCATCCGTCCACGACTATAATAAGTTGTTCTATACCTCTGCCAAGGCAAGAATAGAAGACTACGACTTACAAGTCAATGACTTTATCAACTATCAGTCTCCTACTCATGTTTGAAAGGGATCTCGCTAAAATGGGGCCAACTAGCAATCCTGTTAAAGGCATCTTTTTGCTGCCGGATGAAGGTCTTACATCGTCTAAGAATACGGAAAACTCCATAGGGGGTTTACTGCACAAGGCCCCCGCAGAGGAAAAGCATTATCCCAGCGAATAGAAGATGCTCAGCTCCGCACAACATAGGGATTGGCACGCTTTCGGGAAGAGGGCCATTATGGTAGGAGTTGGAGTTGGAAGATGACAAACCATTAGAATGCATTCTTGCAGGGAGTAGCATATTCATGTTGCCTGCTTTCGTTCCTTTCGTCTCGAAGGCTGGTTCCGTAAGAGTTCAAATCCTTCTAACTGGCTAGTGCATTAAGGTGGCATGACTTACTCCGGGCCATCAGTGAATGAAATGTTAAAGTAGAGAGAGTAACCTCATATTATGACTCAGCCGTCAGCCACCTTGCCTGGACTGGAGGTGTACAATCTAGACAAAAATTCTTTAATGACTTCAGGAACTTGCTTCAATCCAATCAGTAAGTAACTCATTCCTTGGTTAGTGGAAAGTGTATCTCATGGGAGCGGTAGCGAATGTGCAAGATGCGGCTCAGCTCTGCTGAAAAGCCGCCTTATGACGGTTGTTGCGGTTATGTTTTTCAGCACGGGGGCAAGCCAAAGCGACACTGATCACAAGTGAATGATAATCTATGCCCTTTGTCTTAGCCCTAGGATAAAAAAAAAGGAAAAATGAGCAGTTTATGCTTTAGTAGCTACCGTTTCACTAGCTCTAGTATTCACTGGCTACCCTTACCTACTCAAATCCCGAAACGAAAAGAGTAGTTCTGGTCCTTGTTCCTGATCCCTATGAAAGGTCCAGTCGATGGGAAAGAATCCATGTTCCCAGACATAGACTACGTACAGGGTAGTACTCTTAGAAAGAGAAAATCTGACCGCGTGAACATGAGATTAAGTTACGAATATCACTCCTGAGGCCCACCGAGCTTGGCTCTTTTGGGGGGGGTTGAAGTGAAATTGTATCGTATTTTTTATAGAGAATACCGTGGTAGCAAGAGAAGACAGGCGGTGACAATTGAGAGGTTGTCACTGAGCATTCCTAGTCACACGGGAAGAGAGGTCAAATGGCAAGGCCATACTCCCGTTTGGCTACTAGGAGAGTCAGCAAGCTACCTTGCTTGCATTCTAGAAACGGTATCTTCCGCACCCTTAGTGTGCTGACCAGATACCCCACCAATAATGAGCTAAGAGCCATACCAAGAGAGATAGCGTTGGCTTCCGGCTTAGTGAGCTCATAAACTGGCGAATCAATTCATTTGAAAGAGAAAGTCAGGTCTAGTTGATTCCGTGGGCACCTTCCTCTCTGGTTCGGCCTGGTCTAATCGAAGTCAACTGACTCACATGGAATACGGGGTTAGTTTTCACCGATCTGATCGCTTGAGTCTATAGACTACCTCTTCTATCCTTTTTCAGATCTCTCATCTGGTCAAGGGTACACATTCTTTTATTCAACAAATACATCCCATGCCTGGAACGAGTTGAAGGAGGAGGGGGTCAGGGAGGACAGATGAAGGAGCTGCACGTAAATCCGGTTGCTTGTTCGGTGTGGTACCAAATCATTTCTCTAGTTGGTCAAGGGTACACACTTCTCTTTTTATAATTTATGTATTACATTCAGTCTAGAGCGAGAGCAAATTCTACAGTAAATTCAGACTAAACTCGATCATTTGGCAGGCACTCTCTTCAAGATCATCTTTTATAGGGAATTATACCGAGAATCAGTCTCTCAAATAGGCCTTTTAGACCGGATCTCTCATAGGTAAACTGAAAAATGTACAAGTGGTAAGGCTCGCATAGGTATGGCTCTGAGCTCATCTGGATCTGATAACGCCAATCCGCTTATTCCGGCTCTGCTGGTGCAATTGGGAATATCTTTCTCACCTCGTCAGCAGTACCTCATTCATTCCTCTAATTTCTTCCATGTCTGGAAGCGAAGCGGCAGCAAAGGAAGAAAAAAAGGGACATGAGAGTGATGCGGAAGCCTTCTTGGGTCATCAGATTAGGCATTCCGTACAGAACACCGCCCCTTTCAAGCACCAGAACCTGAGAATACTTAGATAGGCTTGTTGCCAACGGGCAGGGATGCTGTGCTGCCTAGGTACGTGTCTGGTTCTGCCTCAGGATTTGTCTTTATTTTTATAGGATCTGTTGCTCCAACTGTATCTACTTGTGATGTACCTGGGTTGGTTTGGCCTCTTCCGTAACCCTTGCCACTGATGGTTATGGGTAAACCACAGTCAAGTAGAAAAGAAAGCCTCGCAAAAGGAGAGTCGGCGAAGGGATCAACAGTCTTCCACGTGAAGCTTATCGGATGACAAATAAAGAGCCTGGCTATCTTCACATCGAACTTCCCGGCTTTAATGTTCTCAATTGCAAGCATCTCCGGGGCATAATCTTTCAGCTTTCTCAGGTGCGGAAGCGGCAATCTCATATACAGCTTAGGAAATGCGTTAAGCAGCCCTGAGTTCCGTTTGCGTGGCCCCTGACGGTAGGTTATACAGCAGGCTAGAGACTTATGCTGTGCGCTGCCAACATGAAGATGCACACTCCTCCATGTGAAATATTCATCTTCATTGGAGCTTTTTGGTAGTAGTCGTGACCAACAGCCATCATCTGTCGGCTCGTTGGTAAGGCGAGAGCTTCAAGCCCAATTTCTGGTGGCACACCCCCCAAACAAGCACCACCCGACGAAGGGGGGACGGGGAAGCTACAGGCCCAAAACCTTCGACCCTTCTTACTAAATCTAAATGGGGGTGTCTAGAGCACCTCCCCAGCATCAAAGCGAGACTCCATCAAAATCTGCCACTCATTTGGTGACGCCTTCTTTTCTATGAACACCCCACCACTGAATGATGAACTTTGCCAGTCTTCGCCTCCGACCCGACCAGGAGAGAACACAGGGTCAAGCCCTTACCCACCTTAATTAAATTCATATCTCCTTCGTCTGGTCGAGAAGGGAGAAAGCCCAGGGAACTGGACTGTGACTCTTCTATTACATTACGGAGAAGTCCATTCTCGTCATGATCGATCCACGTCCTACCGTAGTGCCCGGAGAACCAGGCTTGCTTTAGCTGCGAATGAGAATTCTTTCCTAACTTGGTCGTATTGACTGATGCTGTCTGTAGCACAAGGTCAGGGTATTGATGCAAAGATAATCATGGGCTGGAAACTGCTCATTTCAAACAGTCTTTAGACTCCATTCTAAAAAAAATATCTCAAACAAAAGCCTTTGTGGCTGTCCTCTCCTTCTCAAAATTCTTCAAAGCTTTGGTATGAAATAATTGCCAATGCTAAGCTTCTAATTGATAATTCTCGTTGGCTTATTGGAGATTGAACTGAAACTCACTTTTGGACTGATAACTGGTTGAGGGATAAGCCATTAATAGAACATGCTACAGTGGATCCTCTTTGCTTTCATAAAATTGAAGAATTACTGGATAGCAATGGGAATGGTTAGGACGAATGAGTGGCTGTGCAGCATACTCCGGAGGAGATTGACCCTTCCCTGAGTCAGTCCCGTGAGAAAAGGGAGGGCCAGAAGCATGCGTGATACAGAGACTCTTCTATGCAAATGTTCTGGCTTTCAAAAGACGAGTAAGGGACAGGAAAGGGAAAGGGAGTTTTGGGAACAAAGCCCCCAGATTTCAAAGTGCAGCCCTACCCTATAGTATAGTCTCTTTTCCCTATCTAAGCTATATTAACAAAGCCAACTAGAAAATCCGCTTGGCCCCGCCCGTTTGGGGAATGAGCCTATAGGCATGGCTTAGTCAGTTATTCTCGCAATTCAGATAAGATTCGAACCACCACTTCTCTAAAAGCATGGTTCTTGCCTCCCTCCTTTTAACTCGTACATTCCTTGGGTGATCCCTTGCTCTCACGTTCGAGTGTTTGCTCTTCGTTTAGGCTAGTGAGTGAGATTTCTGCTCATTGCAGTCACCCTCGGGGTTCTTCGCACCTGGATAGTACCAGGACCCTTATGCCTCGACCCTCTTGGCCACCCGCGACCTTGGCTTTTTAGAGAATCCCGCTCTTGTGTCGTGGGACTTGTAGCTCGGCAGTCCACCGGGTGGGTTTGTTTATCCTTCCAGTTTTGAAATTCTTATTATTATTATGATTCTTATTTTTAGGTTTTTTAGTTATTTACTATTTTACTGATTTAATTCTATACTATTATTTTTTTTTACTATTCTATTTCTATTCAAATGAAATGAAAATATTACAATATTTTATTACATAATTTTTATTATGTAATTAAATGCACCTATAATGGTGTTCAATTATCAGAAAAAGAATTTTCTAAAAACTGGTTAACAGACGGTATTCAGATAAAGATCTTATTTGTGATAATTTGTAGAATACATATGCTTGTGACAAGTACGATAATCCCCAAAAATATTTACATTCTTATTACTAATATTCGAAAGTGACTTTCTTATAGTTGAAATAAAGTGAATTATACTTTGATTTGTTTTATCAACTCTTTCATCATTTGAGTCATTATTGGGAGATATCAATAATTGAACAAGCAAGTATGGTCGTACTAGATGTAAAATGAAACTAAACTACACAACAATGGGGCGACCAAGAATAATTACGGTAGAGCGGTTTATGTATGAATGTCTCCCGGTGGACTTTCTCCTTTCTTTTACAAAAGATGAAGATTATTATCCCTCTCGTTGGAGAGGTTCTTTGTGCCAAAGCCATTTATAAGCACAGGCCAAAACAGGGAAGAGATTTTCAAGTACGGGAAACTGACTCTGATGTCGCTACAAGCCCCTTTTTTCTGATTTGAGGGGGGACCTTGTTGAGTTATTATGCTTTCATGGCTACAACTTAGTTCATCCGATTATTACAGGGATGAACCCAATCCAGAATATGAACCATAAAAGAAAATACCGACTAAACCAATCACAGCAATACCGAAGATCTACAAAGGAACGCCAAAAGTGAAGGCAGCTCTCTGTGTCCCTACCGACGCTGGGGTGCGAAAGCAATTCACTTCTTTTTCGCCAGGTTTCATTTGATTTGTTGTGGATTGGATGATTGAAAATCCAGCAAGCCCCTTGACTTTCTATTATATTAGTCAAGGGCGCAGTGAACTGTAATTGTGAAAAGGTTAGAAGATATGGCCAAAGAAGGTGAGAGCCCTATAGATTCATTCCCATGGTTTGATCCTTCCCAGTAAAACGCGGTGTGTTCAAATTCTTATTGCTTTTACGCGAGAAAGGGGGACCACCCTCTAAGCCTAAGTATTCCTCAATGACAGATAGCGTACAAGTACCGTGAGGGAAAGGTGAAAAAAGGGAGATCAATAAAAAAAAGAGGCCATGAATGAAGAAGTATTGGGCCTTTCACCCTCTTTCTAGTGACTCGGGGAGCTGATCTGATAAATGCTTTTCAAAGGGAGGGAAGCTAGGGTTCCCAAGTTAGTATGCCGTAGTCGCAGAAGTCGGATCAACATCATGACAACGGCATTCTAGAAACTCTTGGGCCAGCCACACTTGGTGTAATGTCTGGGTGCGTATGGCAGTTCACTTTCGATCATATTCCAATGTGTCCACAGAAGAGGAAATCGTAATGCATCTTGCTCAGCAGGCGTAGCTTGGAGTGGGAGTGTAGCGTGAAAATCTTCTCTAAAAAAGAGACAAACCAAAGATGACAGAGGAAGGTATTTGGTTAAAAAAGAGAAGGCAATCAAAACAGCCAGCTTCAGCCCAAAATTGACTAGGGACAGAAGCTGAGAGCAAGAGAAAGCGAGCAGTCTCAAATATATGGTGATTCTTTCTCCGCTCGGCAACTCCATTCTGCTAAGGAGTGCGGGGGCAGGATCGTTAGGAAAGCACGTTGTTAGAATGAATTAGTCAAAACAAAATTGTCTTGCAAACTGGGGGGGATTTTACTGTTCTGCCCGAAGCACGTTACCCTGCCGTAACGTCAGAATGCCGCATCGCATGGAGACCACAACCAATACTCACGGAGACCCTTCCGTTTTGAAGCCATGTGGCTCACCAGGAAAGATATACGAAAGGTGGTGGTTGATGGAATACTTTGGGAGGAAGGGCACAACATAGGCCTTCTTCCTTTCTGATGCTAGTCCAAAGAGGAGCTAGCAGAACAATCAATACAAGAGAGGAGTCTCGAGAGCAAACTATCTCAAAAAGACGAGCAAAAGAAGAGTCCCTGCAAAAAAAGCAAGAAGTGCAGAACTAGATGATCAAACTTATGCTTCTACGCCGGAGAAAATCCGATAATACAAGGAACTACGCGTTCTATGATTATATAATCAAGAAAGAAAGAGAAAAATCTATTAAAGATGCATTTTGGTTCAATCCTCCCTTTTTTTTCTTTCTTTTCTCGTCTTGGAAAGCCGTTTGCTTATTGCCAGACCCTTCGCCTTTCTTTTGAATCAAAGTAGGTCGCGCCTCTGCTACTAAGTTGGAGCTGGGGAGGTTAAAGTAGGACGTCTGGTGTAACGTCGTCCCTATGGACGTATTACATATCCTACTCGTATTACCATGGTCTTAAATACGATGATGCCAAATCTCAAGTAGGTCACCAAACATTTCTGACATTTCTGAGTCTGGTGACCTCAAATTCCAATAAGGGTAGTCTTGTAGGAAGGAGGGACTTACTGCTTGCTCTGAATGATCTGGACTAACGTCATATGATGAAACTCATCCGGATTCTTCCAAAAATCATTCGAATGTCAGATTCAGTGGCCTTTTGTTCTGAATCGCTATATTACGTCCATCCGGCCCAGTCAAAGATTTTGAAATATGACTTTTGTTTGGAACCTAGGCAACTGTATGCACGAGGGTACATTATGAATATTTTGGGAATTAGCAACATTGACAGAAAGGGGGGGTAGGAATCCACTTTTTTAGGTGTGGCTATACTCAAAGTAGTCGGCCTAACCTTCGGTTCCCGTAACCAGGTTTTTCTTTCTCACTCTTTTTCTTACTTAATCCATACTTTTGACTTTTTCTTAAGTGTGGAGCAAAGGGCGGCCTTTACTTCTACTTCTAACTAAAGGTGAACAGCCGGCATTGCAAGCAAATAGAGAGCCCCCGCCCATTTGAGTCGGCTCGGTGCATCTCTGTGATGGGTAAATCCCCATGAAAAGAAAATTATTGTTGACTCAACATGGCTATAGAGTGCCGCCCTCTACTTCTACTTCTAACTAAAGAAAGAGTCACTCAGTGAACCGGTGGATCACACACTTGTTAGAGACAGGGACACGCCTGACTATTTAGAAAGTATAAAAGTGTTGAAAGAATGGAATTTCGTTTATATGGTTACATTGAATTAGCCAAAACAGGAGTTCATAGCCTTTCTTGATGGGTCAGGGTACTCTGTCTAACTGTCTATCTCTCTTGCTCGGTGTGCTCGTTACTCGTTTAGCTCGGTAAGCTCGGCAAGCAAGTAAGTAATTAGTCCTCTTCATTTAGTTTCTAAGCTAGGTGACCTGAGCTTGGGAATTTCGTTTTGTTAGTAAGGGAGTAGGTAGGAGGGTGGGAATAGATTGTAGTTAATTGTGGGAGTTTCTAAGGAAAGCTATCTTCTCAAAGTGAAATCTTCAAAAGGATGGAGTTCCAGTAAAACCCTTTCTAAGGATGAGAATGGTAGTTCGAGAGTTTGCTCGAAAGAACTGGTAGGCATTCGGGAAGCGACTAGTCACTTCTGGCGAAGCTTCTAGAAGGCCGACCACTACATAAAGAATGAGAGCAATCCGCGGGAATAGCCTTTCGCAAAAAGCCCCTCTCTCTAATGACATCACGCAAAGTATGACACTCTTCGATGGTATTGCCCGCGTATCAGTGAAATAGACAGAATTTTGAATAGTCGAGACTAGGAGGCCAGGGGAGTGGTTTCTCTCTGGGTAGAGAAATGGCTTTCCAGGCCAGAAGGATGAAAGTCTTTTAAGTGAAGTCATTTCCTAAGACGGCTCCTTTTATTCTATGATAATCCAAGCAGCAGCTCCACGAGTCCGCTCAGAACCATTCAGAGCTGTTGAGAGGTTCCATATTGCCGAGGGCCCAGCTACGCCAAGGAAAAGAATATAAGAAGCAATCTAACTCCTTCATGCATGCCCCACTTGGCTCGGGGGGATAGTGCCCGGTTTGTCTTGATTTCTGATTGATGAACAAGAAGGAAAACGGAACTCTTGGATTTGGTGACTCGCCCCTGGCTACGTGTCCTTTGGACCCCAAGAAGGAGAACTAAGAACATAAATACAATCGCGAAGAGATTGCCTACTTTTGAGCTCCCCTAAAAAAAAGGAGCCGGAGTAGTCCTCAACATCTCGTAGCACATAAAAACACTCCATAACGGAAGATCAGACCTTCTCTGGTCCTGGAAGGAAACCCCACTTTCCTTCCTTCCCCTAGCAGGCAACAACAGTGGGAGGAAGACGATCAGGAAACCTCAGGTCTGAAGACCCTATTTGACTCAGACATGACTTTTAGATGTAACCCTTCCACCCCTTAGGGAACTAAAAACTGACGCAACTCACTGAAATCACATGCCTCCTGCCCTATCCATGCTTTCCCGGATCCTTCCCGAACCTGCCCTTACCCACCCCGCAATATACCTTAAGGGGGTTAGGATCAAGGGCTTCTCGCAGACTTAATTTCACTGTACCTCCATCCCTGGCATGGACGCGGGCTTCTATAAGAGAATGAGAAGCTCTCAACATAAGAAAACGCGAACTGCGCGGAGCCCACTCGAGTTCACTTTCTGCCGCCACTGGCCGGCCGGTTGGGAAACACAGCCCTTCTCACCTCCTACGAGTCGTCTAATGGAAAAGACTTTCTCAATGGAGTAAAAGAACTGCATCCATTTTCTTAGTTACCTCGAGTCTCTTTAGACTCGAAACTCACGTTTTCATTTAGCAAAATTGGCCATTGTGGACGATTCAATCATAACCAGAAAGATATATCTTAAAAGAAAGGCCTTTTTCGAGACTGGTGCTGGCTTAGCCAGTCTGAAGCTGCCCTCAGCTCTTGTTTAGGTGTGATGAGCTACCTGGACATTATATCTAATCTTGTAGTAGACAGGCAACTGTTTGCTTCGAAAGAGTCTTGCTTGCGGTTCGTGACCTAAGCGACCACATATTTTAATATAGCTGTGAATGACCCAGTCTCGAATACTGGTAATAATATCAGCAAAAGAACGTTCTCCTGTGCAAAGACTCCCATGCCTTTCTTGTTCCACTAGCTAGGAGAGAAAATTCTCAGATGTCCCTTTCGTTATTACTTATTTCTTTATGTCAAAGACCAGAAGCTGCCTTTCGTAGGCTAAACAAAACTGGTCATTCTTCAGATCTTTGTTGATTGGCCGGCTGATATGGGATAACCTATTTGAAATAAAGAGATTTCTATAACGGCTTGGTGTACCGAACTTGGCTTATACATTCTCGTATTATACGGCATCCGCCAGCCGAACAAGTAAGGGATTCCTCACCCGGTGTACTGGCTCCTGCTTTGGCTTCTTGATTGGCTATTGCCAGAGAAGACATCTATGTTATACCAGCAAACGGAGCAGACATGGCAATCAAATTCTTAATCAAAAGAATGAGCCAAAACCGAACAAGCAAGGCCAAAGCCCCAACAGCATAGAGCTTGGGAAGCTCGGACCCGGTCAAGATCCGAACAAGAAGTCTCACTCAACTACTAGTCTAGTAGTTGTTTTTACTATTAGTTGCGATGCAAAGCAGCTGACCGATAGCTCTTCGATTGCTATATTCTTGCGATAGCGAAGGCGTGGTTTATCCTCTAAGAGAGAGTAGATGCGAAGGTTCGGATCGAAGATCTTCACAAGATGGCCCATGAATCTCGAGAATCGAGCGTGGGGCTTGAAAACCCTACCGCATTCCGGCCCTTGTTTGGCTTTGGGCCTATTAAGCGCAACTAAGCTAATATGCACCGGAGAAAGACAGGTGCTGGAGGTAAGTCTATTCAGCCCGGAGCATTGATTCCCTATTACGAATAGGCTAGCTTTATCTCTCAATTGCTTATCATGTGCTCGAGAAGGTCCCCACTCATCGCTTCATATTATCTGGATCTAAAAAACCAACTAGTAAAGATATGTTATATTGATCATATCATTGTAGCAACTAAAATATTTTTTGCAATAAAAAAAAACCAGCCCCCATTCGAATTACTTTAAGAGGTCTTTCGATTTTTCCAGATCTAGAGAGATACTACGAGTCCTCCGTCCCAGATTCCATCGCCACATCCATCCAAAAATTCCTTATTTTAAGTAAGGTCTCATTCAACAACCCCTATGAAATAACTCATTTTTTCAAAAGGGTCCTCGAATGCACCTAGCATGTTTGACCTCATACCATCTTTCCTCTTCCCGATCCCCTGAAAAAAGGAGGATGCTCTTGTAGGTAGGAGCTACTTCACTTTCGGTGTTCAGTGCTCCCTTCAAACTGATATCCAAAGATTCCCTGTAACAGGATGGTTTGAAATGATGCAAAACAACCATACAACGCCCGGATCTACAAGAATGGCTATGTAGGTCAGGGGATCAGCGCTATGATCACTTTGAGTTCTACTCAAAGTGTGTATTCTTACGTACGAGTTGCTATTCAGATAAAGCATCTATAAAATCTATGCCTGTCAAACGAGTAGGTGATTTTGGATTAGCTCTTGGCATTTCAGGTCATTTTACTCTCTTTCAAACAGTAGACTTTTCAACCATTTTTGCTTGTGCTAGTGCCCATGAAGGCTGGCTTTTCAAAGAGAGAAGCGGGTCCATCCTTGCAATCAACATGGTCGTATAGTTCAACATGTAGTGACGTAGACGTTGCGAGGTCCATGTAAGAGGACAACAACTTTTGAAGGATGAGAACTAACTATGTAACATCTACATCGAGAATTCAAGTATTGTATACGTCATTAGTCCGATCCTTCGTAGGAACTACCCGTAATAACGAACTTGCAAAATTAATCTGTTTATCATAAAGAGATTCGTTATTCCTGACCCTGCTTCACTTTTCACTCATGATCTGGCCTGGTCGACCCAATCATGATATTAAAGGATCAGACCTTTTCTCGAAAAACTCTGGATCCCGAGAAGAGTTGAAGATGGTGCAACATCGAATAGAATCTCAGCCTGCGTGCTCTTCTTTGTGCCTAAGAGATTGATTTCTGACAACATCCAGATAGCTCATGAGCTCGAGCTCTTTATGGCAGCTAGTCTAGATCGATTTCTAAAAGGATTGGAAAATCTCTTTATTAAGACAGAGGAGAGATTTGAAATTATAGAGAAAAAGCAAGGTTTGGAACCCATGCAGTGCTTTTTTCTATGGACTGAATAAAGATTATCTTCCAGCCCAAAAAAGGAGGAGAATCCCTTTTGGCAACTCAATCCTCAGGGTAATAATTATGTATGCCAATTCCGCCTAAAAATCTCTTCAGGTGTTCCCCCCCTTTTTCAGTAGATGAAATTAGGATGAAAGTATATTATCTCAATGCTTAATAGAGACCTGAGGAAATGAAGGGCTCCCGAGGAAATGAAGCTTTAGAATTCAGTTACAGAGAAATTATGCTATCCATCATTGAGAACATGAGAGTTTAATAATACAATTCGACTGTACCATCTTCTTTCTCATTTCGAGGAAAAGGTGCGGGAGGAAAAGGAAACAACGGTGGGATCCAAATCGGACCTAAATAGGAATGACATGAAAAGTCTTTTTCAAAACCTTTTCCCTTGAGCTCGAGCTTGCATGCTGCCGGCTCATCCATTGCTGATGATTTTCCAAAAGTAGGTTCAAATGACTTAATTACAATTGGTTTGGTAAATGCCGTAATAGATGTCACACTGAGGGACAGGCCCTGAAGCGAAGGACGGGAACGAACGGAATTA
Source organism: Datisca glomerata (assembly GCA_003255025.1). Lineage (NCBI taxonomy): Eukaryota > Viridiplantae > Streptophyta > Magnoliopsida > Cucurbitales > Datiscaceae > Datisca > Datisca glomerata. Next base: position 1,382,520 of record QANY01003195.1, read on the forward strand.
ATGTGTTCAAATTTATGGCCTTGCATTGACCATCGGTCGTGTGGAACATGGATTAGCATTATGTCATTCCTACAAGTGATCCCCCATCCAGGATTGGAAGAAGTGCTATATGAGGACTCTGAGATTCGTCGATTGACGAATCAGATCTTGGCTCGCTGTCCCGTAGATGTACCAGTCTAGAAGTAGAAAGGGAAGACAATAGAAAAAGGTCCCCCTTCCTCCCTCTCTTTGTCTTCTTCTCGCCGCTTTTCTTGATATGATAGACCCAGCCACCTTCCCCCTATCCCTTATGTTTAGGAGCGGGATCCGCCCAAGAACGACCAATCCTGTGGTGGTACGTAAGGCACGGACTCCACAAACATCACCCTCTCATTTGCAGACGTAGCAGAATCACTTCCCCTATTTCCACCGTCAGTTTACTCTTGAACTGATTCGTGAGATTTGCGATCGCTCTTTCCCCATGCCTCACTGGTCCTCCTAATACCCTTGAGTATTCAAAGAAAAATGGTTTGATCATTCAATGGATCAAGTAAGGTGTTGATTTATCTTTTAAAATAAATGTCTTCTTCGAAAGAACCAGAGTTAGCTGAGTAGCTCGAGCATGATGAAAAGTTGAAAAATGAAAGATTGGGGAAAAAAGTCTGGAAAACCAGAAACGGAAGACCTAGGTCGCAAGGCAAGAGAGGACGGAACCCCACTTCGGCTCACCAGGGAGAAGGTAAGTACTTTTATATCGTTTCTTCTGATGTGATATAGATCAATCAATGCCTGGACTGGGGGGGCATCGGCTACACCGCTTTTCCGTAAATTCCTTCCTGGGTCTCACTCCGACCTATTCCTACCGTCGAATGATAGAGTGAGTTCTTTGTTCATCCCGAAACCATAGGGTTTCTTACTGAATTAGCTCACGTAAAAAATTTGGTGTATAACGTCCTCATCAACATACGTTTCCCGAATAACCGAGCCATGCAAGAACACGGGGATATAGCAAGTAAGCAGCAAGATTCTCCCTTTAAGACCGACTATAACAAGCTCGCGACTCTAATACAAACAAACGGTAAGCTCTCTACTTTATTTGCATGCAATGCTATACCATAGCTCCAGCCTACTATGAGGATCCTGTATCTAGCAACCCAACCTAAAAAAGGGCATAAAAAGCCTTGAACATCCTCTTCTCCCTATCGATCACTAAGGTATGAATCTAGGTCTCGAACAGTAGAAGGGGATGGCTTCGCAACTCGAAGGCTTTACTATTCTATGTTCTTCTCGAAAGTGTGCCAATCTCTATGTTGTGCGGAGCTGAGCATCTTCTATTCGCTGGGATAAAGCTTTTCCATCAGTAGGCTTCTTCAAATATCCCATAAAAAAAGTAGGGGTTATAACTATAAGTAGCTAGCGCGCTAGAGTTTTCCCTTACGTTTAAGGGGGATGCTAGTTGTGCTTCTTGGTCACCACAGAAGCAAAACCAAAGCGAGCAGGGCTCACAGTACCCTTAGTTGTTCTATACCTTGCTAGAGAAAACATCCCAAGCTTTGTTAGTCTCAACCATGGCCTACTTTTTCGAATCCATCCTTTTCTATCTCCTACATACACATGAAGCAAATCTTCCTGCCGATTATGGAACTTCTATCCACTTCACAAGTCCATTGGGCTGCCAAAGGCTAGCACAAGCGAGCACTCCTAATTCCATTCGGTTTACAAGTGGCATTCTCTTTTCTCCCCAAGAAATTACCTTCACTCAGAAGGATTTTGAATGTAAAGTCAAAATCTAGACTCTTTTCTTTATTTTAGAATAGACTCTGAGATAGAGGAGACTTTAGAGATTTTGTCGAGATAAGGACTTGCATCGAGTAGTCGCAGAAGTCAGGTCTCGGACTCGCAGAAGACAAGTGAAAATTCTCTCGAGGTTTTGAACCATCACACTGTAAAAATTGGATAGGTTTTATCTATAGTCATGGGGTCCTCCTAAATAGATCTACTAAATTCATCGAGTTGTTCCGGATCAAAACGGCCAGTTATTAATGGAATTCCATGTCGGCTCCTGTTGTAGCGTTGACAAAGTAAACCGAGCCTAACCAAAGCGTTACAACAACATCCAAAGGTTTACTTTGTCAACTCCTTGCTTGTGTCGTTGACGAGGGGGTTCTACTTCTTGTTGGCACGCCACTCGACCTTAGTATCGCATAGTAGTTCCAGTCTCCAATAAGCACATGTCTCCCCCCCCATCTTCCGCATATCTTGCTCATCCGACATGGCATGAATCACCGAACCCACACTCAGGAATAGTAATGCTTTGAAAAATGCGTGCACCCCCTTGAAATGAGTGCATGTACATCACACCTCCTACGGTGGTTGCCAAAGCTCCGAGTGAACCCAAAATAGGCCATGGACTTGGATCTACCAAATGATAAGAATGCCTATGAGATTCAATCATAAACCACTTTGCCTCGGCCTGGTCTGGTCGCCCTACGTGACTGGCGCTTCAAAAGGTGAAACTCTCGTCATAGTTTGGCGACCTAAGGGGCGGTCACCTTTGTTATCGAAAGGCGAAAAAAGGGCACGAAAGCTACTGTTCCTAAAATGCAAGCAAGGTAGCTTGCTAACTCTCCTAGTAGCATACGTTGGCAGCAAGGAAGGAAAAGACTAGACCATACTAAAGTCAAGAGGCATTCGGGAAGCGACTAGTCACTTCTGGTGAAGCTTCTAGAAGGCCAACCACTACATAAAGAAAGAGATCCATATACCAGTCATGAGCGATAGTGAAGCCTAGAGAGGTGGAAGCAGTAGCTTCTAGGACGAAGCCGAGCCACTAGAGGAATGGCGAAGGAGGGCACATAGAGATGTGGGTGGAGGAAGCCTCAAAAAGCGAAGGCCGAGCTGTAGGTCACATGACCTGTACCGAGTTGGTGGCTGACTTGGTTTTTTCCATGATCAAAGCAGAGAAGCTCGACTTCTGGTTATCCAAAAGTAGGTTGGACCTTCTCTGGTCCTGGAAGGAAACCCCACTTTCCTTCCTTCCCCCAGCAGGCTGACAAGAGGAGCCGTCTTAGGAAATGACTTCACTTAAAAGGCCTCTGCTGGGAGGCGAGGGAGTCACTTGTATGGTCTTGCGATGCACTCACTCCCATTACGAGAATGAAATGATGCCCCAGCTCGACTCGAGACCAAGACTCCTTACAACTCGCACCAATAGCGATACTAAGCGACCAAAGATTTCTTGAAAAGGAAACCCAGCCGACCCTTCCCCTAGGCGGTTTGACAGGAAGCTTTTGGAATGCCAAAAGGGGTGGTTCGACCGGATAAGATTGACCACCTAAGCTTCTGACTCCGCGACCGGGTGGTGATTATAGGTGGTAAATTGGAAATGAAAATGAATCCGGTTCAAATCTTTTGGACAGGACAGGTGGAAACTAGGAGGTAAAGTTCCCATCCCACTGGGGATTTTTTCCCCATTCCAACTTCGGATTGTTGGAAATCATCCCCACATTAGGTTAGGGATCTGGGCGATAATAGCTCCTCCGCATCCCAAAGCGCGCTTACCTGCCAACAAGCAACAAGAGTTCTCATTCATGGCTAACTAAGCATTCGTTCGAAGTTTTCATTCGACAACTCGATCGCTTGTTCCTTTACTGAGGAGTACGATCGCAAGACTGAAACTCAAAGGAATTGACGGGGCTGGAATGCAGTACCATCCATTCCAGTGTGGTTGAATTCTGTTCAACAACCCAAGGACTTGGAGCACATCTTTTGTTATTTCCATTGCCTGAAGTGATTGTTACGACCACGAAGAAACGACGAATCCCAACTACGGATATATAAGAGCCAAAACTACTAAGGGCATTCCATCCAGCGTAAGCATCTGGATAATCTGGAATGCGACATGGCATACCCGAAAGCCCTAAGAAATGCATGGGAAAGAGGGTCGGGTTAATCCGACCAACTTTTATAGGTTGTTCTAAATATCTTTTAGTCTATTTCAGTTCCTGTGTCTATCGCTATCGCCCTATTCTCTTCTCTCTCAATTGCCTATTCTTTATAGATGAGGGGGAGTACCTTAGCAGTAGCTTCCAACACTTAAGATTGACCTCCTCAAGTGCCAGATATGAATGTTTTATGAACTTCATACGGGACTACTTACTTACCTAAAGTGCACCTTAATATTAGACAAATCGGGAAAATCTGACTCTCTAAATACAAAAAGGATCCCACAAGGTCCTCCATTCATCCGACTGGAGGTGTGGATAATGAGGCCACCTTCACAACCTTCTCCCTTCTGTCCCTATCTTGTAGTAAGGTAGGGCGGTTCGCTTTACTTGCTCAACCACCCTTTAGCCTGGTGCTCATGACGCGCTAAAAGTAATCAGAATTCGAACACGCCGCGTTTTACTGGGAATGATCGAACAATGGGAACGAATCTACAGGGCTCTCACCTTCTTTGGCCAGATCTTCCAACTTTTTCACGGAACCACCAGCCACCCCGACCTAATTCATGATGAGTCCACCAACTTCCTTGCAAGATGACTACGGTTAAAAACCACAGACATATCAAGATCCAAATTTGAATAGGTTCCTGGACCTGGTCAGAGACCACCGGGCTGGGTGGGAGGTGAAGGCCATAAGAGAAGCCCTCCCGGTAAGGAAGAGAAGAAGAACTTCTCTTTCTCAGCTTCTTCCTTGGAGTTAGCAGCGCAAGGGACAGAACTAAGGGATCCTTTCTTGACAACTTCCTGTACTGAGGCCCTTTCTCGACAACTGGAAGCGGAAACTGAGGTGGGTAAAGTATTGGGATTCAAAGCTTCCAGAACTGGCCCTGCCCTTTTCTTTCTTGCTTAATGGAACCCCTTTCTTAGTTTTGCAAGCTCCTTCCTTCCCTCTCTTTGCATTTTGCTTTCTGCACCCTTGCTAGCTGCTTTTGTGGAAAGAGAAATCTCCCTGACTTTGTTAACTTACATAAGGAGAGCACCTTGAGTATTTTAAGATTTGATCTTTGCATTGGTAGAAATGAATTGGGCATTGGCTTCAATCATGCACTCCCCGCCCTGAAACTGATCCATAGCACAGCGCAAATTCGCTTTGCGCGCGGGAAGGCAACGAAGCACCATAAAAAAGACTAAAATGGCCGTACAGAGCCTGAGCCTATTCTCATCAGATAGAAGACCGACCTTTAGAATCGATCTAATATTTCATAAAGAAATGAGTTTCTCGCAAATGCTTGCTATATGAATTTGAGACTTTTTTTATATTCTTATTATTGGTTCTTACGTTTATGTTATATTAGTTTCATTAGGGAAGTAGCCTAGCTCAGCTGGGGGAAGCTCCTAATGGAAAGAGTACTCTCATTAAAGTAGGGTGACATATTACCATTGACCTCATACCTCACACCATCTTTCCTCTTCCCGATCCCCCAAAAAAAGGTGGATGCTCCTGTAGGTAGGAGCTACTTCACTTTCGCAGTGTCCTTATAGAAGGTAGGGGGTTACTCGAAATCTGTCAAATATGAGCCCCCCTTTTGATTAAGCAAAAGCCGTGAGGGTGAGAGCTGGATCGTTCTCTCACCTCACCGCCTTCCCCACCTCATTCTAAAGTCGACTATTTTGTTTTCCCCACCCGCCGACCATGTTGAAAAAGACCAGGAGCATACGTAGATGCATCAAAGCTTAGAGGATCTCTTCTTCTCTTGCTTGTTACTGTCATTTATTGTTTCTTCCATTGTATCGTCAAAATAGGATTCTCCTCTTTCTCAAACCTGAAATCCACTCTCAATCGCTCTTTTTAGTGGGGAGGAATTTTTTTCGTATCCTGGACTTAAGGAAGGAAAAAAGTCCCTTATCTGCCTTTAAGGGGGCAGTGCCAGTTGTTTGTTCGGATCAAAAGTCTTACGTGTATGATGTGGCTACCCAGCTCAAAAGCATCCTAGCACAAATTTCCATTTGGGAGCTACTTTCTACATTGGAAGCACATCAGGAATCATTTATAAGAGTGCTTCGAAAGGCGCCCGTGCCTGAAAGGTGGCCGGGTCTATCATATCAAAAGGGTTGTAGAAAATGAACCCGACCACCTATTTCATTCGACGTTCCTGGGCAGGGGCCCGCCTGATTCGACCTACTTTTGGATAGACTTATGAAGAGGATTTGACTAGAGTCTCAAATCCATATATAAATCTTGTATGCAAGTTGGCACATCGCTTTTGCTTTAAATCAATCTCGTTCATCTACTCTGCCCGGTCAAATCAGCTCTCATGCCTGTGTATCCTAAAAATCCAAACCCGGAAAGGAGAAGGGCCGCCCAACATGATCATGAACGAAGACAGAGAATTGTGTAGATAGAAGGACGAAAGGAACCACTTGTCCTGATCAGAGATGGATCAAGAGAAGATCAGGTCTGTTGTGGACTGGGAAGTGCCGAAGAAGGAGAGAGCAAGCAATAGTGGTGAAGCCGGATGCTCGAAGCCATTTTAGATACAGCAAGATAGCTTAGAAGGAGTAGAAAGTTGCCAGAACCTAGGGTGGGGTTTGCTTTATAGGAAGCCAAAGTCAGCCTTTTTACAAACTTATTAAAGGGGAAGAGCACCAGGACAATGTCAAGGAGAACGTCGAGACGCCATCAGTTTGGAGCACGAGGCCAGCAGATCTTCCTTTGCAGGAACTCGTAGTATCAGAATAGCATCTTAAAAAATATCCCAAGCCTTGTTACTATTGAGGAAAATGAGATGGGACCATGGTTGGTCACCAGGGACTTCAACACAGTTAGGATCTCAAGCGAAAAACTTCTGCGTAGAGATAGATCTCTTAAAGCCTAGGCCAAATCAGATCTGGTTAGGAACATGAGGAAAATGGCAGAAAATCATCTATGAGAGAGTTCCTAAGTGTTGTTCCCACTGCATGCTTCGAGGCCACGACAATTAAAGTTGCAAACATCTTCTTCAACCTATGGAAAAAAGATAAAAAAAACCTAAAAAGATTTCATCAGCATGCAAGTCGATAAAACCTAAAGGCAAGATGCGAAGATAGGAGCTTGAAGTGTCCATAAGCTTGAAGCATATAAGGGCAGCGAGCCCTTATTAGTAAAGTCAAGCTCCAAAAAATGAAAGATTAACCTGCAGTGCGGATCTGACTCGACTAAGGAAAGATCTACTCCGAAAGATCAGAGAAAGAAGAGCGTTTGATCTACTAATAGCGGCATAAGAAGAGTAAATATACTGGCATTTGCTTCAACCTAAGCAAGACACATTTTTGAGACATGTTTTTGGTTAATTTTATCCACATTCATTTTTCTTAATCCTAAAATACTCTTATAAAATATACTTATCTTGATTTAGTTTTTCTGACTGTTCTTTGTATGTATTACAGATGATTGAATTTAATATATAAAAAGTGTTTTTACGGTAAGATATTGTTTATTTATTTTTTTAATATTTAGTTATAATTATATTATGAACGTAGAGACTTTTATTCGTAAAAGACATTGATATTAATTATAAATGATATGAACAACTCATGTACATTGACATTTTTTGTAAAATGCACGTTACTTGAAAGATTGATTTTCACATGACAAAGTGAAGGATAAAATTTTAAATTTTAAATAGTTGGGCCATTTCTAAAAAAATCATCTTTTTTTCAATTTGCTCTTGCTTTCTTTTTTTCCCTCTTTTTACAAAATTCATAAATTTGAGAAAATGTAGGTACTATTCAAATCTTAAGAGGAGATATTCGTTAATCATGTTATGATGCTACTATCTTTTTTAGTAACTATCTACTTGTATCATATATGTAAAAGTGTCTGAAGTTGAGAAAATATTTTTAGATAATATTATTCTCAATTGTCTTTGATGTATTCTACATTATACTTAAACTAAAAAATAAACATTTAAATCGCATTAAGAGTTTTGCAACTATTTTATTTACATTCTCATATTTAAATACATTTTCTCTTCTCGTATTCACTATCAGAAATATTAAAAAAAATTAGAAGCAAACGATTAGTTTCAAATTAACTCAATATTTTTTAAAATAACTCAATATGTTTTTAATTCATGCATGAATTAAAATAATTCTTAAAATTTAATAAAATAAAACTCATAATATGCGAATACCTTTTTTATAAATCATTTGCTTTACTCCTTTCGAATCGAAATCTTTTTTTCATCATTGCATATATCATTCTATGCCACGACTCGAACTAAATATGTGAATGAATTAAACAATCATAGATCGAGACGAGTGCATCGTACGTGATGCTTGACTAGTACTATATTAAAAGAGGTTTGAAGGGAAGAAAATTTTAATTTACCTTTTTACCCCTCAAGCTCCATTAAAATATCCTAAAAATTAGGTATTTCGTCTATTTTTTCATTTACTTAATTTTCAATATTTTTTATTAAATAGTTTAAAAACTAAATATGTTTATAATGTTTATTTCAAGGTTTTCTTTTGTATACAAGCAATATTTAATTTTTAGTCAATAAAAATTTATTTGTTAATAAATTTTTATAATATATATATATATATATAATATTAAAAGGTGGAAGTGGGAGATAAATGTTTTTGGATAATTTTATCCACATTCATTTTTCTTAATCCTAAAATACTCTTATAAGATATACTTATCTTGATTTAGTTTTTCTGACTGTTCTTTGTATGTATTACAGATTATTAAATTTAATATATAAAAGTGTTTTTACGGTAAGATATTGTTTATCTATTATTTTTTTATATTTAGTTATAATTATATTATGAACGTAGAGACTTTTATTCGTAAAAGACATTGATATTAATTATAAATGATATGAACAACTCATGTACATTGACATTTTTTGTAAAATGCACGTTACTTGAAAGATTGATTTTCTAATGACAAAGTGAAGGATAAAATTTTAAATTTTAAATAGTTGGGCCATTTCTAAAAAAAATCATCTTTTTTTCAATTTGCTCTTTCTTTCTTTTTTTCCCTTTTATTACCAAATTCATAAATATGAGAAAATGTAGGTACTATTCAAATCTTAAGAGGACATATTTATTAATCATGTTATGATGCTACTATCTTTTTTAGTAACTATCTACCTATATCATATATGTAAAAGTGTCTGAAGTTGAGAAAATATTTTTAGATAATATTATTCTCAATTGTCTTTGATGTATTCTACATTATTCTTAAACTAAAAAATAAACATTTAAATCGCATTAAGAGTTTTTCAACTATTTTATTTACATTCTCAATTTTAAATACATTTTCTCTTCTCATATTCACTATCAGAAATATTAAAAAAAAATTAGAAGCAAACGATTAGTTTCAAATTAACTCAATATTTTTCAAAATAACTCAATATGTTTTTTAATTCATGCATGAATCAAAATAATTCTTAAAATTTAATTAAATAAAACTAATAGTAAGCATACTAAGCGAATAACTTTTTCTATAAATCATTTGCTTTACTCCTTTCGACTCGAAATTT